>WUAM01000299.1:5043512-5057712 GCA_024336885.1 Actenoides hombroni
TAGGACTTTACGCTTATCCTTGTTGAACTTCATTAGGTTTGCCTTTGCCCAGCTCTCCAGCCTGTCCAGATCTTGCTGGATGACAGCACAGCCTTCCGATGTAGCAGCCACTCTTCCCAGTTTAGTATCACCAGCAAACTTACTGAGGGTACACTCCACCCCTTCCTCCAGGTCATTGATGAAGATGTTGAATAAGACTGGACCCAGAACTGACCCCTGGGGAACACTCCTACTTACAGGTTGCCGACTGGACTCTGCACCTCTGGTCACAACCCTCTGAGCTCTGTTGTTCAGCCAGTTCTCAATCCACCTCACTGTCCACTCTGCTAACCCACACATCCTGAGCCTTCCCACAAGGATGTTGTGGGAGACAGTATCAAATGCCTTCATGAAGTCAAGGTAGACAACATCCTGTGCTATCCCTACACCTATGCATTCAGTCACACGATCATAGAAGGCTATCAGATTAGTGAGACATGACTTCATTTTAGTGAATCCATGTTGACTGCTGTTGATAACCTTCTTTTCTTAGTCCAGGATATAAAGTAAAATGTATGTTCCATAAACAACACAAATCATCAGGCTTTTCCCTTTATTTGGGACTAAAAGTTAGAACACTCTTAGTATCCCACATGCAAAATATAAAGTCCCCTGAAATTTTTTCAAGAACCCAGGTTACTTACTACCAGTGTCTGTGAATATCATTTTCTCTCAAACATTCTTGTGTTCGCGGTATTGTAACCCAAATGCTGCAAAGATTTGGAAAGATGTTTCTTAACTATACTGTTTATTTCATTGTGAAAAAAGAAGAATTTGCTTAACAATCGCTTGAATAACATGTCTATTTTCACAGAGGAGTCTCAGTTTGGACAGCAGACAGTCTATTAATGATTATCTTGTACAGAATATTTTCTAGTTCTTGAAAGATTCAAGCTCCACTAAAATGTTTCAAATACATTAATTTCAATACTACAGAAGACCTGACAGTTTCCTTTTTTATTTCATGATGAAAAAGAATGCATTTTAGTTGTCAGCACAGTTTACACTAAAAGTGCCACATACCTTAGGCTCTGCCTTATTCTGCTCTATCCGCTTTTATTGGTTCATGCTCTTTACTTACAACAACTACAGATGTTTCCAAGAAGCAGGTATTTTGAGAGGAAAAATATTGAAAGGCTACATTCTTGATTTGAGTATCTATAATAAAATATTTCACTTAGTAAATTAGCAATTAAACATATCTGGCAGATTTCTTACACTGTCTTTGGCTAGGAGATAGAGAACAAGGCAGCACAGCATGTTCAGTGCAGCATGCAATGGAACATCTCTCTTGCTCTGAATGTCAACCTCCACCTTGTCTGTTAAGATGCCTATCAATAAATCTAACAGTGATCACAGAATCACAGAATAGTAAGGGTTGGAAGGGACCTCTGGAGACCATCTAGTCCACCCACACTGATGCAGCAAGTTTGCCTAGGGCAGATCACACAGGACCACATTCAGGTGGGTTTTGAAAGTCTCCAAAGAAGGAGACTCCACAACCTCTCTGGGCAGCCTCTTCCAGTGCTTTGTCACCCTCACAGGAAATAAGTTTTTCATGATGTCCAGATGGAACTCCCTGTGTTCCAGTTTGTGCTGCTTGCTCCTTGTCCTATCACTGGGCACCAGTGAAAAGAGTCTGGCCCTATTCTCTTCACACTTGCCCTGTAGATATAAACATTGTATGCCCTTCTCTAGGTGTTCCTGCACTGGCAGGGGGGTTAGGCTCGATGATCTCCAGAGGTCTCTTCCAACCCATACCATTCTATGATTCTATGATTCTATGATTCTGATTCTTCCATGTGCTGAGAGACGATCTCCAGAATGAGATGCTCCATTACCTTTCCAGGAATAGAGGTAAGGCTCACTGGTCTGTAATTACCAGGGTGTTCCTTCTTGCCTTTTTTGAAGACTGGAGTGACATTGGCTTTCCTCTAGTCCTCAGGCACCTCACCTGTTCTCCATGATCTTTCCAAAATGATGGAGAGTGGTAGAGCAACAACACAGCCAGCTCCATCAGCACTCATGGGTACAGCCCATCAGGGCCCATGGATTTGTCTGTGTTCAGTTTGTGCAATCAATTTCCAACCCAATCCTCATTGACCAGTGGAGAGACTTTCTCCTTCCAGGTTTTCACTCTTACTGCCAGGGTCAGTGATTCCTGATGACTGGTCTTAGCAGTGAAGACTAAAGCAAAGAAGGCATTCAGTAACTTTGCTTTCTCTGCATCCTCTGTCACCAGGGCTCCCGCATCATTCAGCACTGGGCCCACATTTTCCCTAGTCTTCCTTCTACCACTGATGTATGTGAAGAAGCCCTTCTTTTTCTCCTTCCTTTGCCAGAGCTAACTCCAAGAGGGCCTTGGCCTTCCTTGTTGCATCCTTACAAACCCTGACAGCATTCCTATAATTCTCCCAAGAAACCAGTCCCTTTTTCCACATGCTATGAACTTCATTTTTCCACTTGAGATTTTTTCAACAGCTCCTTGCTCATCCATGCTGGTCTCCTGACTCTTCTGCTTGACTTTTTACTCTAAAGGAATGCGCCTGTCTTGAGCTTGGAGGTAATGTTTGAATATCAAGCATCTTTCTTGGGCCCCCTTACCCTCTAGGTCTTTGCCCAAGGGATTCCTCCAAATAGGTCTTTGAAGAGCACAAATTTAGCTCTCCTCAAGTCCAGGGTTGCAGTCTTCCTTATTGCTTTGCTTCTTCCTTGTATGATACTAAACTTTACCATGTCATGATCACTACCACCAGGGCTGCCCCCAACCTTCACATCCCGTACCACACCTTTTTTGTTTGTTAATACGAAGTCCAGCAGTACTCATTTCCTCATTGGCACTTCCAACGCCTGCATAAGGATGTTCTCATTGATGTATTGTAAGAGTCTTCTGGACTGAGTATGCTTCGCCTTTCCAACAAATATGAGTGTGATTGAAGTCACCCATGATCACCAGGGCATGTGATCTTGAGGCTACTTCCAGATTCCTGTAGAAGGTCTCATCAACATCTTCCTGGTTTGGTGGTCTGTAGTAGACACCTACAACAATTTCACCTATATTTGCGTGCCCCTTAATTCTCACCCATAAACTTTCAATATATTCTTCACCCCTCCTGAGAAGAGCTCAATGCATTCCAGTTGCTTATGCACATAAAGAGCAACTCCATTGCATCATCTTGCTGGTCTATCTTTCCTAAAAAGTACATAACTGTCCATGACAACATTCCAGTCATGTGAGCTATCCCAGCATGTCTCAGTAATTGCAATGAGATCATGGTCCTGCGACCGAACATACATCTCCAATTCCTCCTGCTTATTCCCCATGCTGCCTGCATTAGTGTGTAAGAAGCACTTCAGAGAGAGGGTTGAGTGTATAGTTTTCGCCCTTAGTGGGGGAAGATCTGGTTCTCGAAAATGTCAGCACACTGCCCCACAAGTGCTGGTGTACAACACCCATGGCCATGTCTAGCTAGTCTGGATACATGCCCCTCCCCCTTCATATCTAGTTTAGAGCGCTCTCAATCAGTCCTGCTATCTCTTGTGCAAAGACTCTCTTCTCTCTTTGAGAAAGGTGTTTCCCAGTAGATGTCAGCAAACCTGGTGCTATATAGGTCATCCCCTTGTCAAAAAAGCCAAAATTGCTACAGTGACACCATCTTGGAGCCATGTATTAATAACCTGAATTTTCCTGTTCACTCTGATGCTGCTGCCTTCCACTGGAAGGATAGAGGAAAAGATAATTTGTGCCCCCAAATCCCTCACCAGTCATCCCAAGGCTCTCAAGTCTCTTTTGATTGTTCTTATATTACTATTCTCAGTGTGCTCAACTTCATAGTTAATATTATAATAGTATGTGCACTCTAAACAGAATTGGTATTCTATGTAGGTTTAAACGCATAGAAAAGACTATTCTGCCTGTGAAGAGTTTTCATTATTAACTAGATGTCTCATTATTAGATATGCACGATACCTATATTTCAACTAAATCAGGGCTTTAATTTCATTAGGTGACATTACTTAGATGTGGCTTTACATAGAGGACTTTGGGTTCATACTTCCTTAGATGTGGCTTTACATAGAGGACTTTGGATTCATACTAACCTCTGTTCAGTTTCAAAACTCACTTCACTTCACTTCACTTCACTTCACTTCACTTCACTTCACTTCACTTCACACATTCTGAAAGCTGTATGAAAATGAATGCAAGAAAAGAAAAGTGCAATTGTTTCTTTTTTTTTTTTTTTTTTTTTTTTTTATTGTGTCCTTTGCTATGATGTGAACCATCTATCTCTTCACTGGAGCCCCAGTAATATTTAGTGTTCTTCTCAGGAGCTTTGAATTATATTAATTAGTGGGGGACCTACTTAGTTTTGTAATTTATCCACTGTAGTATGGAGCTATTAATTTCCTCTTTCAGCTGTCCTCATATCAGGGGCTGATTGCGTGACAACTACTCCTGTCCATTTTACTTTCATCAGGGAAATAGCAGATAGTATTAATAGCATGTTGACCATTTCTATTCTGCCTTGAATCTGTAAAGCCTCCTCCTCCCAAATGGTTGACTTTCTGAGATTAAGTAAACCCTAGTTCGTAGTTGTTTCTTCTTCTTCTCATTACAGATGATACATAACACCTTTCATTTTATCATCTTATACATTGCCACAGAATGAGTTTTCTTCTATTTACCTCATTGGGTATTTGCTCCTATTCTTTTAAAACTTATCACAAAAACACATTGCTCAGTATAATCTAACTACCTTATCAAGAGTCCTATGCTGAGCTCCATGCTACTCTAGTAAGGTGACTACTGTCATCTAAGGTAATAAGTTAATGCTGGGTTAAAAATACATTTTTGCAGTGCAGTAGAGATGCTTTGCTAATATATGTCATGTCATTCAACACCCAAAATATTCTTTCCCTAATTGGAGAACGGCTACAACCAAAACTGAGAAGAACTGTAATACAAGCATCTTAGTTACAATGTTTTGTGGGTTCTGTCTTAGAAATAAATAAAGTAATTATGGAGAACTATACAAAAGAATTTCACTGTGTCATTTTAAATATGCTTTCAGTGTAAAATAAGTTCAAAGTTACAATTTAATATGCAGACTGGTTGAATAGATTAACCACTCATACAAAGAACTGTTTGGACAAAATAAAACTTGTAATTTTGAGGCTTTTTTGTGTATATGCATTTTTTTCACAACAGGAGAACTATCGTTGTCTTAATTTTATTACTGAAAACTTCCCTTGAAATTCAAATTAATGATAACATGTAACAGAATCATATTGTGTTTAAAGACTACTGAAAGTAGGATAAATGATTAGAATGATCCTGGAGATTACTTTGATATCCAGGGCGAGGGAGGGCTTTGTTTACATGGAATTATACACATTGAGGATGAACTCCCAATGTGACAGTGTAGCTAAAAGCACTGGTGTAGCTCTGAAGTGTAGAAAAAAATAAACAACTATGAGTGTGGAGACTCTATCACCTCTTGTGCTTGTGAAAACAGCCCCTACTGCAATAGTGTATCCATTTCATGTGCCCAGAGCTCAAGAGAAATATTGGAAACTGAGAATGGATGAAAGGAAGAGTTATTGGGAGTAAGAAAAATGTGATGATAACAAAGCTGTTTTCAGTAGGCATGCCCTCTGCATTTGAAGTAAAACCCTTTCAATCTTGGATTTCTTGATTTTTCTTTCAGAAATGATAATTAGATCTCAGAATCATTTGCCAAGGTAGATTCTTAATCAGAAATGTTTAAATATAACAGTTTGTGTGTGTGTGTGTGTGTTTGGGTTGGTTGGTTGAGTTTTTTTTGAAACACATGCTGTAGTTCAAACAGGAGCAATTTGGTAAAAGTCCTGTAGCCTAGTGGAGATCAGAAATATCAGTCATTACACTTAGCTGACTGAGGTGTTATTGTTAGTCTGCATACCTTCTAATTATATCAAGGAGAAATGTACGGACAGAGAGGGATGTTAATCCTATTCCTAACTCTATCTCATCTCACAGGGGCAGTGAAACTAAATAATAAGTGAGAAGAGACATCAGACATTAATTACTATTACTGTAAAAACAATGACAAGTGTAAATATTTCATCATGGATCTGAGTAACATTGGATGTTTTTTCTTAGAAGTGTAATTCTTGAAAGCCAATGGCTGGAATTTTCAACTTTTCTTAGGAAAAACCCCAACCTTCCTAATCTTCTCCTTCCAATGAGAAACTTGAAAACAAGGCACAGTTTCACCTGAAGGCTCAGAAAGTGAGGGATAAAAGCATCTAAATACATAATTAAGAAATAAAACATCATGACTTTTGGAGGGAGAAGCAATTCATAAATTTTACATGTTTGAGGTTGGTAGTACCCACTTGAGTAATACAATGATCCAGGTACTCTAGGCACTCTGTCCCATGCTTCACCTTTGCAGGATGCAGAAAAGAGCAGATGTGACACAGTTCAGACCACATGAGAAGGACAATGCTGTGACTTAACATAGTGTTTAATCCTGAAATCACTTAAGATTCCAGTTTTCTTTTTAATGCCTGTGAAAGGCATTCAATTGCCAACTATAGGAAAAGGCAAGAGGTTCTAAACCATGTTGAGGCTGCTATGAGTAACTATTAACAGCAGAAGTCAAATGATGGATGCTAACAGAAGTGGTAGATCCCTACAAGCACTGCCTGCTTCCTTCCACCAGCTCCTGCTCTTCTTATACAGTTGATTTCACCCAGAACTTGCAAAAAAATTTCATACAGCATTTGTTAAGTCTGAATGGGTCCAAAATTTTTTATTACCTATTTGCTTCTTGTGCTTCAACCTGGAGTCATAAACTAATGCAATGGCTTCTTAAGGATATTTACTAATTTATCAAGAAGCCAGTTGTTAGGAATGTGGACTCCTCAGATGAGTTAGGGACTGAAGGGGTCTATGTGTGCTTAATTAATAATCAAGATGAACTGATGATGAGACCTGAACTACAAGTACCTTATTCAGACATTTGCTATTGTTGTTAGAGAAAATATTATTTATCTTAATCTACTGAGGTGATAATGCACTGAATTTGTATGCTGTATGACTTTTAATAATAAACTTAGATGATGTTTCTTTTTTCTTTCTCTTTATTATCTTTGGATATTAAACAAGACATTTAAAATTTTTAAAAGACATTTATTTTATTTTTTTAGGAAGGAATACAGTTTAATTTAATATTAGTTTTCTCAGCTAATTTCTGAATATTTTTCTGAATGTTTTGGAGTTATTTGAATGCTTGTTTTTTTGAGTAGACTTTTTTTTATTGTCTGTTGTGGATAAGCTCCATCTTGGTATATTCAGTTAGCTGCTCAGAGATGAACTCTGAGCAATTTAAAGATTTATTTTATACTATTATTTATATAAACATTTTTGTTATAAAAGTAATAATTATTTAGTAATTGTAAACTAGTTTATACTCCAACTGCAAATATGTGATCCCTAAAAAGAAGATTAGTTGTCACATAAATGATAGCTTGGGACCTGCAAATTGACAATACAAGCATAAGTTAGTCAAAGTGAGTTAATCAACTTAAGTCTAAGACACAGTACAATTTCTAAAAAATCTGTTAAATCTCAAAGTAGCTCCTTAGCCAAACTTGTGAATCAGCTGGGAGGAGAGAAGCAGTGGACGTAGAGAACTGATTATATGATATTCCAGCTTGCTCAAAGGTCAGGTCCCTGGCCCTACTAAGGTTTTCAAGCACTGCAAGGCAAAGAGGAATCTGCATTTAGTACAGTAAAAATGCTGTTATTAGAGACTCCTAGTCCCTTCCCCTTACAGCCACATAATGTTAAATCAGGAATACACATCTTTTACACCACTCCTTCACATGATTCTGCCTAAGAGAACTATTTTATTTGGACATTTCTGTTGTCAGGAAAGCTGAGCCACAGCCTGATGGACTCATTTAATTTTGGACTGACAGAGTGGTCCTCCTGGATCTGCTGTAGACAGAAGCCCATTGAGCTTTGGGCAACCTGAATTATTCCAGAGATGTTAACCCTAGGATTAGACCTCTGGGTCTCCCCATTTCAGGGAGACCAAAAAGGAAATTAAGAGTCTATTCCTGTGTAAACCACAATCACAAATAGCTCAAAGTCTTTGACAATGTGTAAAATTCTGAGTTGTGGCCCTGGGAACATCCAAACTTGGACAATTCTTCCATGTGAAGGCAAGATGCCAGAGGAGAGCTTTAAAGAAGTCAGCGTACCTTTTTCCTTTTTTCTTCTTTATTTTTTTTTTCTTCTTTTGCAAACAACATTAAAAAGTGTCAGTTTTGTCAGTGACTGGTTCTGCTTGAAAAAGAAGCTACTAACCTTCCTGCTCCTAGTTGCTGGTTCTCTTACCCTTTCATGGTGGCAGCCACAGCTGACCAACATTTTCTGACTCTTCCTTCTCCATAGCAGCTGCAGACCTGTCTTTTCAGGATTTGAATAGCCATTTGCTGTCCCTGGCTATACTGCCTTGGACAATTTACTTCTTTACCTGTATCTATAATGTGCCCCAACTGTAATGCCATTGAATGTTCAGTCTGGGCTCTTCTAATCCTCTTAGTATTTCCAGGCCAGTTGAGAAAGCAGTCAGCATCCCCCAGTATGTCTTACTTCATTGCTAGTGCTTTTCCAGCCTTTTCCTGGTAAGGTTCTTAGTTTTATGAAAGCAGATATTGAATGCTTTTGGTACTAATTGACCTCAATATCATCTAGACTTGTCACTTCATGCCTCCATTTCTATGGTTTCCTTCCCATAATTGAAGTTAAAGGTCTGTGCTTATTATTGCTGTCAAACAAAGATCACTCTATTCATATTATAGAGGTTAGTGTAATGACTTCACAGGAGAGAGAATTCAGGTGGCTATGTGGAAAAAATTGGTTCAGAGTAGAGAAATCTCAGTATGTTGGAGATAAAAAGGCTTCCTCCTATCCTATCCTACATATGATACTTGCTTTAAGATGTCTCCCAAGGCAGGACCTCACTTCATCATGTCACATATGATGTTGTCACATATTGTCCCTAGGAATATTGTTCGTAGGAACATTTGATTAACTTACATATATAATTATGTTTCGACTGAAAGAAACATGTTAAAGGCCTATGAGAAATGTCCTTGTTTAACTTAGTTAACATGAAATATGGCATAAAGGCAACATCTTTCTGTGTAGAAAACGCTTGATCTTCTCTCCAGAAATGACAGATTTTGGTTTTGAAATATGTATTTCTTTCCTGTACTGGTGTCACAAGTGCTGCATTTGGAATTCATACTGGCAGAATTGCTTGTAAGTGTGTGTATGTCCAAAAGAAGGTATTCGTATAGCTTCTGTGTAGTAGTGGAATAATAAACCTTGATAACAGTTTTCAGTGTACCTAAGTAATTATTGGAATGTTTAATTCAGAATTTAAAATTTCCAACACTAGACTATTTTTAAAAAATAAATCCTTTGTGCCATTGTTGGGCAGCCAACTATATGGAGCTATATTAATGAATCAAGACTTTAAAATGGAAGAATGATGCTGTTTATAGTTTTGAAGGTGGCTAATTTCAGATCCTTAGATAGACCCATGTTTTTGAGAAGATCTTCATTACTATGGAAAACTAACATCTGTAAAAACTCTTAGTGTGGGTATCAAAACACTGAGCTATCTCAAAGCATCGGTTTCTGTAACAACAAACATTACTAAAATATGTTATTTACGTTTTGATTTTTTGGTAAAGCTTTTTACTGATTCTAATCTGTTAAATGGATTTAAACCACTTTGTAGAAAGGGTATCAATATTTACAAAGAGATAAAGGTATATCTAGACTCAAACATTTGCATAAAAGTTCAGAGGATTAATTATCCCACCACACTGAACTCAGTTGACTGAGGTGAAGTAAATGGAAATTGAGAATGTTTAAAGAAGCAGAAATTTAAACTCCTGGGCTTATTTGCATTTGACCTATGCTTAGAATATTCTGCTGCAACTGAACATGTGATAGGCATGAAGTGTACTAACTGACTTCTGTGTGTTGGTGCTATAATAAGCACTGTTCTGTTTCATGGCCAAATTCTCTTCCTTAACAGAATATTTTAAAAGTTTCAACTGCAATATTATAAAAACTTTCATGTTGGAAAAAATTTAGTAAGATGCTGGTTATAGACAGCTTCGTATTTCCTGGCAAGTAAGTAAAGCAGGTTGAAATATTTTTATATGAAAAATTTTCCTCTTGGAAAATGTGGTTTTGCTGAAATAAGAACTTTCTCTAGGAAAATATCAATTTCGATGCATATTTTTTTTTATTTCACATTTAAGGAAATCAAAACAAAGCCCACCCCCATTTCAAGGTGACAGTTTGGAACAAAGATACTTTTCAGTTCCAACTAATTACATGAATTAAAAAGAAAAGAAAAAGAAAGAAAGAGGTCAAGTTATGCAGGAACTTTTGTTCCAGTCACAGGTGTGGTAATTTTTCACTTTGACAATTTCATTTTGAAAATTCTCAGGTTTTTGTCCTACTTTTTTGGTACTCCAATTTCTTACTCTTCTTTGAAGTAGAAACTAATTTCCATTGGAACAAAACTTAGTTTCCCAACCAGGTTTGCAAGAGACCAATCAGTGAAGATTTTCAATAGAAACAAGGGAGAAATACTTAATAAATATATGAAGAGTTTATAAATATATATCCATTACAGTTACCTGTCTGATCTCCCAAGCTGCTCGCAACCAGCTCAGGAGAAAATGATGTTATTATCAGATGTAGAGTTCCTCAGAGTACATTTATAAGCAACATTACATGTGTGAAGCTGTTTTAGATTTTCCTTTTACTGGGTTACACACACAAGTACTTCAGAAACCGTCTATTTTTCAATCACTTCAGAAACCTTCCTCAGATCTGTCACTGAAGTTCATGAGAACTGGGGACAATTTATCCTTGTCATAAGGATGTATAAGACCTTTCCAACAATTTATGTTCCAAAAAGGACATCATCCTGCATAATCAGTGCCCTTCTGTCTAATTGTTTTATTGTTTGTTGGTTTGGGGTTTTTTAATCTCATTAAATTATATGCATTAACATGTGTAGACAGAGTTCTAACAATTAGAAAAATTGTATATGAGTAATTACCGCTCTTTGATTTCAACTTCACTCAGTAGTTAACTCCTTTTGTTCACCACAAGAACCTTCACAACCACCCTGTCTGTCATCTATGAACAATGTTTTAATCAACAAATACTATGTAAACTATGCCTGAAGGACATTGCAGATGACCATTTAAAACATTATTATTATAACTTGAGATGATCAAGTGTTCTATAAGAAATAAAGTTTTTTACAAACATAGCTTTTACTTAATCTGATTACTCCTATCTAGACTAGATGCTAGAAATCTCCCAGAAATATGGGATTATTTTTCACTTGAGTTTTAGTCTGTGATATTTTGAGAATCTAGATATGCTGAAAAACATATAGCTAAAAATAATACATCCATCTCACATATTTTAGGAAGATTAGCCAGAAAAACTTCAGAATTCCACTAATTATGTTATTGTTTATGATTTTTACTGTGGTGGTATCAGATCAGCACCACTGTGTCTAGGAAATATCATCTAACAAATATCTTTTCCAGCACAGAAGTGATACTAGGGACAGTATCACTAAGTCTGGAACATACACAGTGAAATAGAGTGCTGAACATTACTGAAGAAGAAAATAAATCTGTTTCTGGAGGCCATATAGTTAAAAAGAAGTATAATGCTATAAACAGCCTGTTTCAGAACAAGAACCTTCATTGCAGAATGTATGTGATATTTTGCTCATTCTTTCCTGATGTATTCTGAAGGTAGACATTACAGTATCATCTGAAAAGATTGCTATTAGGCATAAATAACAAGGAACTGCTTCCTTAATAATATTGTAAAAATCAACAGTTTGATTAGCCAGATTGTGTTTAACAGAATGAATCAAAAAGCAAGACGTTTCCTTGCAGATAGAACAGGCTCTTAAGAAAGGGCTTTGGAAACAGCTTGTGGGACAAAGATTAAATGTCTTATACACACATACATGCCCATGCCTCTTGAATGTATGTCAGAATTCAGGATGTAATCACTACAAAACAGTCATCTTCCCCAAAGTGTTATAAGATGGAATTAGATAAACCCAGTTCCCTGATGGGCAAGGGAAGGAAGACTCCATAAACTTCACAGTTTACAGCACTGTGGCTATCACTGTATGGCTTGGCATCAATTATTGTAGCTATCTCTCAGTGATAACATTTATACCTGGACCCCCACCCTCCACAGAGTTCATGGATATTTTGTTTCAGTCCTATTGCCTCTGATGACAGTCATGTCTTTCAATTCATTGCCTCAGACTGGGATGGTCAAAAGACTGCTTGAGCAGAGACCTTCAGGAAATGAGATACAAAGCACACTTCTTTCTGAGACCTTACTACTGAACCATATATCTGCCATAATTATGTGAGGATTTTTATGTTACTACTGGCCTACAAAAAGCGCTCAGAATCTTATACCATTGGAACTCCTGGATCTGCCCCAATTCATGAGCACTGATTGAGGAGGGAAGGAAACCGAAGCTCAGGTTTTTCTTTACTTGGATGGTCTCTTCCATGGTTTCCAAGAAGTGCGAAAGTTCAAGAAGCAGAAGTTATCTAATTTTATTTTTTCTGTAAATATTTGAAAGAAATGATTTTTATGAAATAAACTGCATCTTCATAGAGGATCTTTAAAGACAGTACATATTTGATGTTTCTTTTTCTATCACAAGAGTGACACTATTCAACAAGCAGTTAAATTCATTTGGAAAGAAAAAACCAGTTTCCTGCCATAATGCGGTAGACTATTATCCAATTAAAAATGGCCTGATAAAAACACTTTTTAGCATTTGTCCCTTTTTTTTTGCCTGTTTGTGATCCAGCCAAAGAATTTCTATCATTTTCTGAATGCAACCAAGATGTAACTAGCTGTTACCATACCGATAACTAGGAAGAAAAAGAACCTCCTCCACATGGACTACCCACACAGATCTGATGGGCACAGTTTGTGAAATGCCTAGGGAATAAAATGGTGTAGTGACTGATGGTGTACACATGGCTGCTGCAGTTGAATCTGGCCTCAGACTTACATGCTCTGTGTGTGTATGTGCATATGGTATAAATGTGGATTACTGAGGCATTGTATCTGCTCATGTTCCAAATCACATCTCCCATTTAAGTCACTGGCTACTCTTTCTTCCCTCAGTCTGTCAAACTGTACTATATCAGAGGAGGTGTGGACCTGAGCATGACTTAACAGCACAACTCACATAACCCTCACAGCAGAAAAAGAATGTAATTTTTTTTCTGTTTGTTTGGGTTTTTTTGGTTGGTTAGTAGTTTTTTCTCTAACTTGAGGACAGTTTTGCCTGTGTACCATATTAAGTTCTTTGATGTCCATGTGTTCAGTAATACCTGTTTGATGATACTAAATATTGAGATATTTGTTTATAAAGTGAAAAAGACTTTAGACACTAGAAATTACACATATTTTCACTTTTAATATGTCCACTAAATTTACTTTTAAAGCAACATTTCTTTGCCCTTCCTTTTCTATATCTTCTTGGCTATTAGATTGTGAGTAACTTGGAATAGTATTCAACTGTTTCTGGATGATTGCAATGGGCTTAGCACATCATGAAAATTAATATATATATATTTTTAAAAAGGATTAGAGTCTGAAGAAGTGTCTGAGATACTTAGTTCTCGTTTATGTTTTAAAACAGTAAATAGAACAGTAATAAATCTCGGTAGTCCATGGAAAACAGACAGTAAAAAAGAGAGAGCAGAATATATAGTTCCTTAAAACTTTTGACTCTCAAAGATATTGAATTTACTACTTGTTCATTGTTGTCTTGTAATGCCAATGTTGTGATATGACTTACTATCATGAAAAAATATAGTTGTTGAACCCCCAGCACTGAAAGAATTTGTCCAGATCAAGTCAAAACTAATTTTGCACCAGAAGAGAGATTTCTACAAAGCAAAAAGGAAATCCCACGCTGCACCATTTTCACATCACTAAAAAAAAAAAAAAAAAAAAAAAAAAAAAGCTTAATTTGAAATAAAAAATCATTTGGTTGTGGTT
>WUAM01000299.1:5057723-5071272 GCA_024336885.1 Actenoides hombroni
ACTACTATTAATTTTTTTTTTTATTACTATTTTGAAATCATAGGAAGTAAAGATTTTGGCCTTTCCAAAATGAAAACTGTAAAAAAGTTTTGGCATTAAAAAAACTCCCTTAAGTTTTGCAGCTGACACTTTTCATCATATCCTACCCCTACTTGTAGATAGCTTCTGCCATGTGTGCTCCTTCCCCGCACTGAAAATGCCATTAAAAATAATAGATCTTACTGATCACCAAAAGCATATACCCCCATTTTAATAATAAAATCGTACTTTTATATACACTTAAGTGTCTGCAAGGTATCATAAATCATGTTCCAATGCAATATGTGAAGTAATTTTAAATGTGTCTAATGCTTGCTTTATTCATTCAGTAATAAGGGCTTCCTGGAGCCTTCTCTTCTTCAGGCTGAACAACCCCAACTCTTTCAGCCTTTCCTCATAGGAGAGATGTTCCAGCCCTCTGATTATTTTTGAGGCTCTCTTCTGGACCTGCTCCACCAGGTCCATGTCTTACTTGTACTAAAGATGCTAGAGCTGGTTGCAGTACTCTAGGTGAGGTCTCACCAGAGCAGAGGGACAGAATCACCTCCCTCAACATGCTGGCCATGCTTCTTTTGACACAGCCCAGGATATGGAAGTGATCTTCTAGCATGACTAGACATCATAGGATTCACCCACTTAAATCCACAGTGGCTCCAGCTTCTCACAATGAAGAAAACTGCTCAGGACACCTTCTGTGAGATTTGATAAAACTTCAGCTAAAGCATCCATTCAAATGAATCAGAAGTTTCAGTGGTAACTCTGTGAGACTAGAGCCTTTTTTCTGAGGTCATGAACTTTGAAGGATTTGGGTTTTGTGGCTTTCAGTAGGTCATCTCTTCTGGAAAATAAAAGCAGTATGTAACTAAGGATCCAGCTCTCCTCTGGGACACATACACACCACTTTTTGTGTGTCAGTGGGGCTTATGAATTTCTACCTGAGGATTAAATGAGCCTTCTAATAATTAATTGTAAGGATTTTTAGGTTAACTTTAAACTGTGCTGTTCCAGTTAAAAGTCCCAACTCAGAACCTTTGATAATTGCAGATTAAACTGTCAAAAGGCATCAGCCTCTTTTGTCATCCAATACAGTAGTCATAGATACATGCATAGCAGCTCTCTGCTGAGATTAAAGGGGGAAAAATGTTAAATGTAATTTCTCTGTCTCCTCACTGCTGTACTTGTAGGAAGCTTGGCTTTTTTTCACATGAAATTTTGGCATCAGTGGAGCCAGTAACTCCTTGCATCTCTACAAGGCCTTCTAAGTTATCCAGACATGGATAACAGAGGCCAAGAACTAAGGGAAAACTCATCCGATACTACTGGAATTCACTCAGGATCACTGAATGCACAACCTTTTCTGCTATTTCTTCACCACAGATGGCTACACAACATGTGCTTGTCCTCCTAATGGCATATGCAATTGTATCGGTTGGAATACAATCTAATCTTAAACTAACTGCACAGTTAATAAAGAATTCATGTCTTTCCAGTTATGATAACAGGACATTATTGTCAATGCACAAGTATTTGTGTTCAAAAATGTGAACTTCATAACAAATTCAGGGTTTTTGCAAATGATCCCTCAAGTTCCAATCTTGGTGTTGTATAATGCTTTAACACTCCTTCATACCAACTTTCTGTTTACTTGATAGAAAGATGTTTAGCTTTTTGAACTTTACAGATTTTGGCATACTAAAAGAAATCAACCTGTTTTATTAAATTCATGATTGAAGGAAATCACTGTAAGCCTAATAAGATTTACATGTTTCCATTCAATGTCAGCAGGGAGTCAGATTAAATCAAGGCTGAAGGTCTCGGCTGCATTCAAACCCTTGATCTAGCTACTAATGCTTCAGTTTGAAAAGTATAACAAGATGATTAGATGATTTAAATAGCCCCGTGCTTTTTGAGATGGCTGATATCACTAAAGCAATTATTTTTGCAGTCAAATTATGGATTTCTCATAGTCATATTAATAAAATGTGGTTTGTTAAGTTTTTCAGTTAGATGTTATAATGAAGAGAATAGTTTTCTCCCTTTGTTGAACAGTTACCTGTTACACACATTGTCTATGACTAAAAACATAATACTGATGCTTATATAAAGTGTTCAAAGCTTTTTACAAAAGATATTTGTGTGATTATCCTTTTCTATAGATATGGAATGCAATAGCTTTAATGTTATAGTTATTGGATGATAACCCAGGATTTCATTATCTGCGCTGATTCAGAGCAACTAGGAATTTGATAACTTTTGAGGGCTTCTCCCATAAATAAAACTAAAATACACCTAAAAAGAAGGAGTGTATTGGGTTTGTGTGGTAAGATTTTGAATGAGGGAGCGGCTACAGGGGTGGCTCCTATGAGAATTTGCTAGAAGCTCCCCTGGCTCCAAGTTGGACCCACTTCTGGCCAAGGCTGAGCCAGTCAGTGATGGTGGTAGTGCCTCTGTGATAATGTATTTAAGAAGAGGAAAAAAAAAAATCTGCTGGGGAACCTGCAACAGAGAGAGAGTGGGATGTGAGAGAATCACAGAATTCTGTGAGATGTGAGAGAAACACCTATGCAGATACCAAAGTCAGTGATGAAGGAGAGGGGGAGGCACACTGGAGCAGAGATTCCCCTGTGGCCTATGCTGAGACAGCAGGCTGACCATCTGCAGCCCATGGAGGTTAACAGTGGAGCAAATGACCCCCTGCAGCCCATGGAGGATCCCATTGTAGAGGAGGTGGATGTGCCCAAAGAAGGCTGTGACTCTGAGGGGATGCTACACTGGAGCAGTCTGTTCCTGAAGAACTGCACCCTGAGGAAGGGACCCATGCTGGAGCACTTCCTTACTGGGACTAAATGACAATGTAGGACACTGAAAACTGGCAGTAAAGCAATTTTTTTGTCATTTTATTATACTCTAGGCACCTTTCTGAAATTTTAGTAAGTATCCTATACTGGACTTCACACACAGGCATCAAGCACTTGTATTGGCATATGGTCAAAGTCTAACCATGTGGTACTAGAATTTTTCTATAATGAAAGATGTAATGGAAAACTGCTTCCTGGGTTCTCAACTGGAGATGAGAACTCTGCCAGGCAAAAGGGGCAGGTAGAGAAGATCACAGATTGACACTTCAGTTGGGTAGATGACTT
The DNA here is from genome assembly GCA_024336885.1 of Actenoides hombroni. Taxonomy (NCBI): domain Eukaryota; kingdom Metazoa; phylum Chordata; class Aves; order Coraciiformes; family Alcedinidae; genus Actenoides; species Actenoides hombroni. Next base: position 5,060,906 of record WUAM01000299.1, read on the forward strand.
CACATGGGAAAGACTTAAACCTACTAGATTAAGAGGCATCGTTGTTGATAATGTCATGAAATTGTCTGAACTGTAATCACACAGCACCTTGATAGCCTGGAAGATAAGTATTTTCCCTTTGCTCTTAGCAAAGTGATAGCTGAGAACTCTCCTTATAATGTTTCAAGTCACTGAAAGCTATCTTCCCCTTAATGAATACCTGGGAAAAAAAAGTGATAAGCAGATGGACAAACTGATTCTTCAACATGTATCACTCAGGATTGTGTAGTCAAGGATCCTTTAATGAAGCAAAATGCTGCGGTCTGGTATAAACTGTCAGTCTCGTCCTGTATAGCTACTTGCCAGTTTCCTATGGCTGTACAACGTTATCAGTCTACTGTACTTCGAGAACGTTGATATATAGAGATAAGGAGTTTCCATTGTTTATCCCCATCAGATAAAAGCAGTCTTAAATACAAGTCCCCCCTCTAATTTCAGACTTTATGCCTACACAATTTTGTTTGACTAATGTGGGCTGTAAAAATTTCAAATAACTCAAGGACTTCAAATAATGAAGGAAGAAAACACAAATATGTTGTATCCTAGATAGAGCTGAGTGAGTACTGACTGACCAATTGCAACTCCCTGGCAATAAATTCTATATGGTTCAGGAGTCTTAATTGCAGAATTGTCCCAAAATATGCAAAAATGTCTTTTATGAAATGCAAGCATAGATTAATGATTTATTCTAAATGTAGGAAGCAAGAAATCATATATATAAAATGCTCAGCATGACTGTAAATGTGGCAAGGGTAAAGGGAGATGTGTTGAAAGGAAACTCCCTCCTTTTTGGGAGTATATCAATAGGGGAGTGTTTTGCAAAGCCATCCAGTGAACTGATTGAGCTTTCCAATGCTATTGTAGGCTACTGACCACAAAACAAAATGCTTATGCATCTATTTTGTAACAGCCCGTGAAACGTCATGTTTGAGTAGAATCTGTTTGACTGTTTAACAGTGAAGGCCTGGTAGAGGAATTTTGTTTCTTCCTGCATGAATTTCCTATTAACACGAGTGCCTTTTCTCAAGTAATATTCTTGGCTAAGACTACGCAGCAATTGGCCAAGCTCACACAAGTGAGATAAGACAATTTCTGAATGACAGGTGTCAGCAGTGTAGGTAGCTATGTGACTGACATTGAAGGAGCAAGCTGGCTGCCAAGACCTCTAAGCAGTGATGTGCTTGAGGTATGTGTGAAATGCCGAAATCAGTACTTCAGTGGCAGGGCTTCTCTTTCCTGTTTTGCACTCACATATCGAATGTGTCTGCAAGTACTAGAGATAAAGCTGGAGCAATGTGAGACCAAGAGGCACTCGTGCATTCATAGCACTGAGCACCCTTCGAGAGCTTGAATGGACTCCAAAGTGACAGGAACTCATGTCCGCTGTCATAAAAGTGACAAAGAACTAAGGGCTAGACTGATAAAAGGCAGTACAGAGAGTCAAGGTGGGCTCTGACATACTTCACTGTACAACGCATCTAGCGCTACCCCCTTTCAATTCGGCTGCGCAATGCATTGACTTCCCAAGTATTTAATTCACAATTCTGAAGCACTTTTAGAAAAACATGAAATCGTCTCATCCTAGCTCACTCAGGAAAGGTGCTAGCCTTAATGTGAACTTCTCTTTTCTGTAAGCATGGGAACCCAGTGATTTCAATTAACAAATAAAGAGGAACCAGAGTCTGTCAATGACAATCCTGTTTCCAGATTCATGCAGATGCTAACTGCTAATTTACAGAGAGATAGGAAACCACTGTGACTGTCAAATAAGTAGCAATGACAGAATCTAACGGCTTCCAGGCCTTAGCTTATTTCTGGGACTTGCAAAATACTGAGTGGCACACAGACTGCCTCCCAAGGCCTGCAGGAAAACACATGCTGCATACTCCCCTATCTCTCTCTCTCTCTTCTCTGCTATCCACTCTCAGGGATCATTATTCTGCCTTCTTGCTCCTTGAGTGCTTGAAGTTTTAATCTTTAGTGTTTCTACATGTTATGTTTTTCTGCATAGCACCAACAGTAATGGATGAAGTGTCTTCCTTTAGTAAAATAACACATTTGTTTATGCAAGGTAATATCTGTACAGGGCTGCTCTCTATATTTGTTTTTTTTCTATTGTGGAAGAGCAAAGATCATTATTTACTGGCACATTATGACCACCAGTATTAGTGGAATCTATAATTTAATAGTATTATCCCTAAATTCAGAAAACCTTATTCTTCCTTTGTTTTTATCCTAATGCAGATTTAAGAAAATGCAAAATTATCTAATGTGAAAAACAAAAAAAGGGATCCTTGTCTGATAGTGTTCACCTCCTTCCAGAGACATTGCTGCATGATCCATGTTGAGCAGCTATTACAGGTTAGCAGGGGGATGCTTGTACAATCTCTGCTCCTTTGAAACTTACCATTCAGTGTTTCTGAAAGCATTACCTTTATTGTAGCAATAGTAATTTTACTGTCCAATTGGTCTGTTATTACACTTTATCTGTTGGAATAAACATCCAGGTGGAGAGATGCTGCAGCTCTTCTCTGTGCTAAAAGTAGTGTGAGAGGGTAAGTGGGCAGAGAGAAATTGCTATTGTTTTTAGAGTGTCTCCTAATGTTTGCAAACATTAGGAAAAAAGCCATGTGCTCAGATAAAAGTTGAAATCTTGTTAATTCAAACTAGCATGACAATGGGGACATTGTAACTCCATCTCCTGCACCTTTCATGCAAAGTGGGCCAACAAAACATAAAGGATAGGAAAAATACTGTACATTTACTTGTTTAATCACTCCTTCCTGCAGCTCTGAATGCAAACTAGACCTGTGTTAAGCAATTCTTTCCTGTTAAATACTGTCTGAAGGAGTTCCTAAAGAGAAGATTCTTTTTCTATGGAAAGGTTCATGAGTGTTACTGGCTACTTAGATACAAAGCTGATGCTCCTTACTGACTGTAAATCAGTCCCATCTTGTTAATGTCAGTAAGGTTATGCTAATTTATGCTTGCTAAAGTACTCAAGCCTGTCAACAGGCACCTAGTTAAATAGGTATGTTTAACCTGCTGGAGTTGCTCAGAAACAATTAAAGCAGCAACCACCCCATTATATGTGGAAGAGTTAAAGAGTCACCCAGTTCAAGTCCATGTCTCACTTCAACATCAGTGGCATTAGGGTCCCAGAGAGTGACTTCACAATGCCCCCCCTCCCACTAAAGCCTCTGATGGAAATATGAAGGCAGAGGACTACAGATACCAACAATATGCTCTAGGAGCAATTGAAGAAGGAAGACAAAGACTTGATGAGACCTTGTCCTGCTATATCCTGTTCTGAATGATAGTATGAACCAAATGTTCCCTGTTATTGCCTTCACAGTCCTTGCCTCACTTTTCCCTTCTTGATCTGCCATATCTTCAGGCTCTCTCTTCTACTGTTCTTGAACATATTTTATTTTTGTTTATCATTACCACAAAAAACAATCAAACAAACAAACCCAAAAATATAATGGAAACTACCTGATGACCTGATGTTTGCTACTAGTTCTGCTTACATACTGCATGGATTTCTTCTCCTTTGTATTGTCTACTTGGACTGTAAACTCTGAGCATTATTTTTAGCTAAGCACTATACAAATAGTGGAGACCCGATCTTGGTTTGTCCTCAGGCATTACCATAATAAGAAATGCATCTCAACTTAGTGCATAAAGTATCATAAAGATGTGCCTGTTCTTAGTGAGAGATTGTCTTTCCTAACAATACAAACAAAGCAAAGAGAGACCAGAATGCACATTTTGAATAATAATTCATAGCCCAATCTTGCTATTTCATTGCCTTCTGCAGTTTACCAGCCTCTTCTTTTCCTTATAAAATGTACCTGTTTAACAACAGCTAAAATATTAACAGGAAACTGAGCAAAAAGAGTTATTTTAATGTGGCAAGTTGTGCCTTTGCAGGGCTGATGATACAAATGATAAAAGAAACATATCAAACAATTAGTTAAATGTTTAAAATAACATATCACATTACAGAGAAGTTAAAAAACAGAAGATTTTGATTGCTTGATGGCAAAGTTTCTTGTTTACACCAGTAGTTCCCTTGCTGTTTTCCCAACTGCAAATTGTCTGTGGAAAGCTTTAAAAAATTTAGAAATTCTTGTATAGTCACATGGAAAGGGGAAGTAAGTGTGGATGATTTTTACAACTGAAATCAATGTAACTCTGCTATCTTCCTTTATTAGATGGAGATATGAGACATCTCACCTAACTGCAAACACCCACACTGTAGATATTTCCTTTGAGCAAGTCATGCTACTCCTTTTATAGTCAATGGAAAGAACTGCCCTATTTTAACCATTTCCTTTCAAATGAGATAGGTTACACCCTGTAAACGTCTGTTTCTCCCTCTTGGCTCTAAAGGCCATCTAGACTACAAGCTCAGATGGGGATGTTTATGAAATAGATACATCCATTTGATCAACTGAATCCTTTTCTTGTGTTGGATCTGTAAGGAGTGAAGAAAATGCATCTTTGGAAAGGCTTCAGTCAGGATGCACCCAGTGCTGCTTCTGTGCATCTCAGGCTTGGACCAGAGCTGAGCCATGGCTTCTGAGTTTGAGGCAAAATTGGAAATTGCTGTGAATGGGAAAGATGGTCAGATCAGGGGCTGCAGCAGAAGGAGGAACAGGGCAAGGATGGAAAATCTAGAGGACTGGGCTTAATTCCACCTTCTCACTCCTCTCATCTGTTGTTGCTACACGATATGCTCTGACATCTCCGTTGGCTGCAACAAGCAGCCTGTTCTCTAGCTCTCTGGCATAGGGAAGAGATGATCTGAGCCCATGGCCTTTCTGACACTTCTGGTGATTGCAGCTCCTGTTATCTCTGACATGAGCTAGCTTTGGCCTGAGAAGAAAGAGGTATGCTTGCAGACCAGGTGTTTTCAGGGATATGTCCTCTTCCCTCATTCATATGTCTAGCTGTGTTTTTTATTTGCCACTTATTTGAGAAACTGTAATAAGTGAGAATTGGTACAAGATAGTACAGGCAGGAATCTGCCTCCCTTAGTAATGAAGGAGATGAAATATTGTGAAAGAATTTGCTTCCCTTCAGAAACTTAGTTCTATTTACAGGCCTTCCTGTCATTTAAATAACTAATCTCAGGAGGTGGGACATGACTTGGGGGTTATGGGAACAGTTAATTCCTGACTGCCACTTGTTCCTTGTGAAGAGTAAATCCTTCATGGTTCTCTCTCTCTTGCAAAAATACCTGAACTTTATAAATTGATGAAATTAAGAATTATATACTTTTTTTGTTGGTTTTGTTTGGTTGGGGTTTTTTTTTCAGGTAGTCAGAGGCCACACAAAAACAATGCAGGAGAGAAATTATGACTATTTTCTATGTCTGTGATAGAAACCCCACTGTGGCAGTTCTGGTGGGAGTTAAATGATGGGTCAAATTCATAGAATAGCATCAGAGGAGATGGAAAGGCTCAAAAAATTTGTTTCAATATTTAAATAATTATATACACCACCTTTGCAATATGAAGAGGGTTTTTTGTTTTGCTTTTTTTTTTTTTTATTTTCAAAGAAAAGAGATTTCCCAGACAAAATTGAAAACAACATATTTAGTTGCTGTACGAGTCTGAACCAATCTTTCTCACCAAACCTAAAAGGCCATTATTCATAAAATTGTACTTAGAAAAACTGGATACAGATGAGAGAAACACTTTTTTCCCCAGGCTCCTTGGAGACCGATGAAGCTGCTATTAGTTTGTTTTAATGCAGAGCTGGAAAAGGATTCTGCCTACCTACACAGTATAGTTGTATTTATCTGAACATATTCCTATTACTTCGCATTGTATACAAGTAATTATTTTGCACCTACTGTGTTCTGTGGCACAATATTACATCACATTAGCCTTGTGTTTGTCATCAAACTGATTCAATGTGATACAATAAGAATATAATAAGAGCTGCTTTAATTAGGCAAGTTATTTTATTCACTTAATGAATTTTTGCTTTGGGTTGCCTGTAAAAGACCATAAAGTACAAGCACCTAAATGCTCCCAGCTAAATGTCAGATGGGGTATCCTGAACTCTGCTGATTAATTACATAGCATTTAGACCATTTAGCTAATCTGTTGAATGCTTATCACATAGTTAGTGAAAGACTTTGAAGCTGTAGGCAGGGTTGAGAAATGAATCATTGTGTACAGTACACAGTCTTCATTACTCACTGCAGAAATGCAACATCCATAGGTACTAACTTTGAACCGGGAGAGGTACAAATGGCAAAGTTACCCTGCCAAACTCTGAATGCTGTCTATTTTTTGTTGCTCTCGGTAAAATTTAAAGAAAGTAAAGGAATGGCCTCAAGCTGCACCAGGACAAGTTTAGGTTGGATATCAGGAAAAACTTCTTTACAGAATGGGTTGTTAAGCACTGGAACAGGCTGCCCAGGGAAGTGGTTGAGTCACCATCCCTGAATGTGTTTAAAAATCGTTTGGATGTGGTGCTCAGGGACATGGTTTAGTAGTGGGTTGTTAGAGTTAGGGTAGTAGGGTTAGGTTGAGGTTGGACGATCTTGAAGGTCTTTTCCAACCTGAGCGATTCTGTGATTCAGTTCTTTGAATGGTGATGCTTACCCAAGCAGAAAAGGTTCTGGGAGGTACTAGAGATTGTGCACACTTTTTTTTTTTTTTTTCTCCTTCCCACATGCAGCAATTTACAATGATTTGTGCAAAGGTGTGTGCAAAGGTTGAAAAGTCAACATTATCATTACCACAACATTATCACATATTGTCATGGCTTGAGTAACTCATTCCATTTTCATGCTGGCTTTTTCTTTCAGCCTATTAGGAACAATTAAATGTGTCAGTTGACTTCTAAGATGACTATGAGGGTTGGGGGTTTTTTTTCCATAACTCGGAAGGCATGAGGGTTATTGAGGTTCTCTGAGATAGTGGGAAGGAAAGGTTCCTTGAGTTTATTAGGGGAAACATCTGGGAACATGAAATGAAAGCTTCACTGAAATCCAGCTCATTGATGTTCTGTGATCTGTCTCATTAGGCCTGGACTGGAAACCTTAGGCTTGTGTCAAAACACTTTATGAAGACTTAGTAGACAAAAATGTGAAAAGAAAATTAGAAATGGTAAGGAAGAAAGGCAGATGGGATGAGAGGGCATAAATGAGATCTATTCAGTTATTATGATTTAGCTGATTGAGCAAATCCTCACTCACAGATTGCTTGTGGAAAGAAGTTACATGAACAGTGTGACATACTATCACAAACAAATAAAAAAAAAAAATAGTAGAAGATTTCCTCTAGGATGCAGCAAAGAGACTCCAGACATCTCTGTCACATCACTGTTCTGCACTGCTATTAGTGCTCAGGAGCATTGGAGGGTCATCCTGCCCTCAGATTCTTTGGTGGGAGGAACTGTGAGTGCTCTTCCTGTCTGACTCAGACAAAGTCAGCTGTGATAGCTGATAACCATCTACTCCTGTTTTTTAACACTGGCCCTGTCTGAAGCAGATTAAGGACCATTTGCACTATCCCTCTGTCCACTAAATCTCCATCGAGTAGGTGGGAACAAACATCTGAGGTGGAAGTGGTACTGTCTTATCCACTTCAGCCACTTTCTGAGTTTGGGGTCTGGGGGGGCAGTTATATAGAAGAAAGGAAGTATGTATCCCCTTGTTAAGAAAAAAAAAAAAAAAAAAAGCAGCTCTGTGTTCAGGACCTGAGTTTTATATCTCAACTGGAAGATAACACCTCCAGGAGAGAATCTTGGGAGAGCAATTTAGTACTGAGTCAGAGGGATGAGAATGAGTCACCGCAGTTTTTAGATTTTTCTTGGAAGTTTCTCACTAAAACATTGACCCAGCCTGACACTGTTTAATAGATGACATCAGAAAGACTAGAGTTTATGCTAAATTCAGAATGGATAAAAAACTAGGGTCCCAGGAAACTGGTTTGAAAAGAGTGGTTCATTTTTTTGTGGGGCAGTTAAAAAGTACTTAATTGTGGTACATTCATCATGAACTTACTGTAAAACCAAAGTAAACAACAAGAACGAAGACAACAGAAAAACAGAAGGGAAGACTGTCTGACCAGAAATCTTGAACTGTTAAGTAGGATACAGCATGTGTCACAATACAGACTGTTACTTCCTTTAGCAACAACACACAAAGTCAACTCATTATAATTGAATTGTGTTTGACTAGAAAAAGTGTCAGGGTTTTTTTGTGTGTGTCTGTTTGGTTTTTGTTGGGTTGTTTTTGTTTTTGTTTTTTATTTTACTATGCAGCTACGGGATTTTTGCATTAAAGCTGCCTGCAGTCCTGTGAAGGATCCCCTCATCAACGTCAATGGCAGTGCCAGGTTGTCATTGTGGAGTGGTGCTCTGGTGATTATCAGTGAATTGACAATGATTAGTGACTCACTGTTGCTCATTCTTAATCCAGCCCACTCCACCACTGCTTGTACTGCCTTGTGGGAAGCAAATCTAAGCACATGCACAGGAAGAAGCCATAGTGTTATTTTGCTGGCAGCCTTCCAGAAACCTTCTTTGTACTGTAACTGCTTGTCTGCTACCCACGTAGTTTGCCATCCAGCTAAAGATTTTCTTCCAGCCCTATGGGGACTTCGGAGGGTGCACATTTTACATTAATGCCAAATGGTGAAAAATTATTTAAGCCAGTGGTGTATGAGGCGTGCACATATGTGATACAATGTTAGTGCCTATGTGAATGAAAAATGGACCTGCTGGCGAGAATCACTGCAGTTATTCTTCTGATCATCTCCCGTGGACTGCAGTGGTACCTAGATCAACATCCTTAAGAAGGGACCCAAACCCAGAAAGGTTTATCTAAGCTTCTTTACTGCTGCTGCAGGCTTGAAGCCACATGACATGCAGACCACTGTAGATGTGCAAAAGCTGCCCTAGCTATGCCTTTCCCTCTGTATGCTACTCCAAAACTGTTCAAGGTGCAGACCAGATTGGTATGGTTCTTGCCTTGCTCATGTTCCTTGGCTCACCTCAGTTAGATATAGCAAAATTTAAACAGCCTGTAGGCCAGAAGTACCCTCACCAGATATCACAATTGCATCAGATCAAGAAAGGAGTCTTGACTCTTGAAAGAGTCCAGCGCAGAGCCACAAAGATGATTAAGGGAGTGGAACGTCTCCCTTATGATGAAAGACTGAGGGAGCTGAGTCGCTTTAGATTGGAGGAGACTGAGGGGTGGCTTCATTAATGTTAATAAATACATAAAGGGTGAGTGTCAGGAGGATGGAGCCAGGCTCTTCTCTGTTGTATCCAATGATAGGACAAGGGGCAATGGATGTAAGCTGGAGCATAAAAGGTTCCACAGAAACATAAGGAAAAACTTCTTCACTGTGAGGGTGATGGAACACTGGAACAGGCTGCCCAGGGGGCTTGTGAAGTCTCCCTCTCTGGAGACATTTAAAACCCACCTGGATGTGTTTCTGTGTGACCTGCTGTAAGTGGTCCTGCTCTGGCAGGGGGGTTGGACTAGATGATCTTTCAAGGTCCCTTCCAACTCTTATCATTCTGTGATTCTGTCAAAGGAGGAGAGTAGAAATGCAGATCAGAAACTGAGGGGAGCTAAGCTGCAAAAGCAGGACTTCTAATAACCTGAGCTGGTAAAGTTAGAAATGAACCTGCCAGTGGAATTATCTGAGACTCACTGAGGCTGTTTCAGTTCTCTGAAAATGGTATAAAATCTGTCCCTTTTCTACCATCCCCTTCTTCCTCTGTTGTACCTACGGTTTTCCTCCATTTAGTTGTCCAATAAAAGCTGAACTTCCTGTATGATTAAGCACTCAAGGTGCAAGGAAAAGGAAGCCAAGTATATTTTCTGCAGGCTATTCTTTAAATGTTAGAGGGAAACAGTAGGTGCCTATACAAATGACAGCCTTTCTAGTCTAGCCCTGATATTTGAAGCAATAATTCTCAGAAATTAAACTGAAGGCAAAGACATGCTCAACAGCTATATGCTCAACAGCATTATTCCTGGAAAGGAAGAACATTTCTGATACTTGAATGAATGTATAAAACAAAGCAAAGTGCTCTATGATCACTTCAAGAAAAAGGGGTAGACCTGCTAAGGTCTCTACTTTGACTTTGCCCTTCATGCTAAACATATTTTGCCACATTTTATTTAAGCTGTTTCTGAAAAACCAAGCGAGTTCTGCTTACCACAACTATATATCTTGAATAAACATGAAATTATTTATGCATAATGCTTTGATGGATAGAATGAAAGCTAGCATTTCAAGGTGTATTTCAAGGCACATTTCAAGTGTTTTCATATTGGCATGGTG
>WUAM01000299.1:5071372-5098726 GCA_024336885.1 Actenoides hombroni
AAAAGAAAAGAAAAGAAAAGAAAAGAAAAGAAAAGAAAAGAAAAGAAAAGAAAAGAAAAGAAAAAAAGAAAAGAAAAAGATTCTGCCTTAATAACATGGAAAACCTGAGCTACATTTAATGCGTGTCCACAGGTAAGGTGGCATCCACACAGCTACCTGACAGACACTCTGTTCAGATTTCCAATTGTGTACTAAACTGGGCATCATGTACCCTTTACAGTGCAAGGCATCTGTCTATGCCTAAGAGAGTCTATTCTTGCTAGGCTGAGGAACAAATCTGTTATTGTAAAGATGAAAAAGTACCTCCCAAAAGGCTTCTGGACATCTCTCTGGTGTCTTTATTCAGGCTTCAACATACTGTGGTTACCACTAGAGTTAAAAGGGATCCCCTTACCTCCTGTCCTTTCTCACTGAAGTCCTTGTTCACACATCTTGTAAGGAAAAGATGACTGGGATCTACTCTTTTTATGCACACTAATTTCTCAAGCCTTCATACTTCTGTTTCAGGAGAGAACTGGACTGTTCAAATTTCTTATAAGCTGAAGCATGTATATGGGACTGGGTTGTGTGACTTTTGGTATACCTGGCCTCTTTGGGCATGCATGGGATGTGACTCCAGGGAGTATCCTTTGTGTATGACTGCCTTTCTTGGGCTATTGCATAGTGTTGTGGTCTTCTGCTTGGTGACACCAGCAGCTGGTCAGCAAGCCACAGACTAGGCTGATCAGTAGTGGTATGGAGTGAGATGGAGACCTTGACTTTGTGCTGCACAAATGGGGCAGAGCAGATCATGTTGCTAGGCAGGAGTTAGTTGCAAAACTTGTACAGTGTGTGAGGTGTGATGAGTCTGCTGAAGCTATCACTACTTACCGCCTTATCTGCTCTGTGGTTCTTCATTAGCAGCTGCAGTGACTGACAAACCTCAGTCTCCTGCTTTTGACATCACCTTCAGGTCACTGTTTCCTAGCACCAGGCTGCACCAACAAGTGTCCCAATGACATGTGCTCTGTTTGTGCTCCTCATGATTACTAGGGATGCCTTTCCTCCTGCTGGAGTTGAAATTTAAGGATAAAACGCCCATTGAAGCTCATGAGAACATGGGCGATCCCACTTCCCATATGGTACCTGTCAACCACGTGCTTAAGAAACATCTGATATATTTTTATTCTGATCATGTGTTTGGTATAAAGATTCAGACTTGTAAGTCCTGAGATGGTAGACCGTAAGAAATTCCCGAGTTTTGTATAAATACCCAGCTTTGTTCTTTTGTAAGAACCACATGCCATTATGAGAACTCATGTGATTTTGGGTGCAACTCAGAGAAGTCATCTGCTTTGAGGTACACTTACGGCATTCTGTGGCAAACCCTGTGACTCCTGTCAGTGCAGTATTTGTTGACACAAACATAAAGTGGCAGGTCCCTTTGAATTTCTGATGAATTATTGAGAAATATTAAAGCTGACCCTTATAATTCTTGCATTTGTGTGGCTTTTGTATAGCTTTGTGTTATTTGCCGCCATAGCAGTTTAGTCATTGTGAAGCTGTAATTCTATCACCTTTATACAAGACTTTAGCCAAGAGTATCACCTTTACAGTTAAAATACTTCCTGTAATAAAGCTGTCATAACATAAAATCATTATAATTATATTAGATCATGATATCTAATCTCCACTGACTAATATCTTGTTAGGTGGATCATTTCAATTTAAATAGGTTCCTGAACTTCAGGTAGATGACCAAAATTTTAATATGACATTATAGTGGACAGGATTTATCTGTTATGAAACAAGCTTACTGTTTCATGTCACCTTGACTTTGAGCAAATATATCATATTATAACTGAAATTGTTCAGAGTACAATAGAGCATAAAAGAAAAATTATTCTGAACAAGGCACAAACACAAGTTGACTTTCATGCTTCCTAAGGACAGAGGCTCAAGGAAAGTGTGGAACATCATCTTTGTTGGTTTGCTTTTACTCTTGGGAGTTGTTTGGAGAGTTCTCCAAAACTCATGGATTGTCCTTGAGTAGAATTAACATAAATAGCATATAGCTTAGGAAGGATGCAAAAAGAAAAGATACTTTCCTTAAGCTTATTTCTCTTGTAGTAAATTGCTGACAGTGTCACCAAAGCAGAGACCATTTTGTGTTTTCTTATGCTAACGGTAACAGTCAGGAAAATTTTTCTTGTTTTACTTCCTCATATCAATCCTATTTTGCATATTAGTTTGTGAGGAATAAAGGGCTGATAGAGGAAAGGAGTAGAACTACACATCAACTATGTTATTTATAGGAAACCAGAGTGAATTTAATATAATTTATTCTATTCAGGATAAAAATCAATATCTATCTCAAAATGGTAAGAACCTATCTTGAGCAGACAAAAATCTTCATTTAATTCCACTGCATTCACAGTGATTTCCCACTCTGCTGCCTAAGGCTCATTCTTCACAGTTAATAATAAACATCATTGACTAAACGATGACTGCAATTCCTTTGCTAGAATCACAAGCGATCACTTCTGTTCCAGCCAGTGCTGTTCTTTCTTCAGTGCATTCATTCACAGCACACTCTGCATTACCAAAACCTCTGCCTGATCACTGGCTTCAGCCACTGTCAAAGTCACTTAAAATAAACCCAGAAACATTTTCCAAATAATTGTGAAACACCTAATAAACCTGTGAATTCTCCTTGTGCTTCAGCTAGTCACTGGGTATTTACCATAAGGAAAAAAAAAAAAAAAAAAAGAAGGACTTTGACCTCTAGAATAGAATTTCAGGAGCGATCTCATCCAGAACGTCTGAAAAATGTGTCACCTCAAGCTATTAACCAATTTAACCTTTACTGTGTTTCATACTTAACAGGGAAAACAATTCCCTCTAACTGCATCCTAAGGGTACTGGAGAGATACTGATATCACTTACAGTGTATTGCAGCAGATAAGGTTTCATTTTCATCTTTGGCATTCAAAAATGTTAAGTCAAGTGACATTGACATAAAACCAGTGATCTTTCCTGCATTAATTTCCAAAATACTAATTTGGTAATGCAAAATGTGAGTGGTGGTGAGCTTCTGAATGTGATTCATTTGTCTGCTGTTAGTTTAAAAAATGTTGGCTTGGTTTCTTAATAAATAGGTGGCTCTTGGAGTGTTAACCAAAATAGTTGTTAGTAATCTGAGAAAGTCTAAAGGTTATTTGAAAGACTTTTGCATTTTTATTTTTCATAAAGGATTGCAACAAACTCTTCATGTGCTCTGTTAGTCTGCAAATCTTGAAATACTGTTTGAAGCATTTCTTTGGGCTACAGTTTCAAAGCATCCCTTTTAAAAGTTAATGTTAATCAAGGCTTAGTTATGAGGGAAAGAAAAACATGCCTGAATAACTACTCAGTATATCTCCTTAATTGAGGTAGCTTGTGTCCTGCTCTTATTCCAGTGAAAATATATCTCCTCCTGGATTATTTTCTATTTTCTTATAATCTAAGAAATAGTTTGCCATAGAGGTAATAAACTTTCCATGATAAACGCAATAGGAAAATGTTTCAGTTCCAAATGTATTTATCTTTCTGGCAGTGCTAGGCACAGACCAGCCATGTAACATAATATAATGGCATGCCATGCAGTAGAACAGGAGTTGCTCAAGGAAGCCACACACTGGTTGTGTAATGCCTTGAGCACAGTCCTATGAGGCCATGCCTACCTGCTTGTATTGAGCCTGCATACCCGAAACACTACATTATGTTTCTGTCTCAAGTAACTAATTAATGAAGGCTGAAATAATTAATGATGAATGTAACAGAAGCACAGTGCAGGTACTGAAGTTAACAAGTTTATCTTATTTCTCACCAACCATTATCGGTGCATCTTTGATACTAATTGAGTAAACTGCCAAATCAAGGATTGGGCAAATATATACTAAAATCTACGAGTCCCGCATTATTCCAATTGCATATTTGGAAATGTAGAAGATGTGAGGTAAATCATTAATCCAATTATTGAAGTTCTCATTTCAATGTTGTAGGTAAAACCAGAAGATCCATTCCCTGGGAATAATTGTATCTTTATAACTCCCTATTATTAAGTAGCAATACAGTCTGAAGGACAGTAAAATAATTATCTTGTTTTAGTTCAGTCTGGATGCTGATGTCATTCTTGTCAAAGTGAATGTGAAAAAATCCAACTGGAAGGCAGACTTCAGCATGACTTCAGCTCTTGCTAAAGTGGTGGTGGAAGGTGCTTAGGATACCCCAGGAAATATTTAGCAATTCAGTGAACCACATTCAGAGCCTGGAGGAAAGGGAATCACCCTTATCTCCACTTCTGAAAAAAAACTTAAAGAAAAAAAATAAAGAAAATAAAATCTTTCTTGTTATTAAAAACAAATTTAGACTGGACTTCCCAAATGTTTAGCATGTGGATGACTCACCAGCTTTATGCTAACATACCATGCCATCATTTCAAACCAAAATTTCAGCTTTGACATTTTTATATTAGCTTTGACATGTCACACAGAGATCCATAGTCTTTTTCATTAATATTTATCATTATGGCTTCTAAAAATCTAAAAAGAAGCTTGGATTAAGCATGATACTAATTTTGAATGTAGGAAGGTCTCTTACAAAAAGATTTTTCTCTGACAAACCTTTTGGCAGAGGAACTGTATTTTAAAAAGCCTTTAGTTTTCTTGTTTGGCCAGATTCTCCTATTATCTGAATTGTACTTGTTGCAAAATTGGAAATAAAAAGGAAAAAAAGTTATCTTTTTTTCCTAGATAACTCATGACTTAGAATGGACCAAAGGCTGTCCTGAGCTGGGCCAATTAAGATGGTCTTTCCAGAACTCACTGGGTCTTGCTAGAAAATAATCATAATGTAGCTCTTTTACCACTTCCTGTCAAGAAGCCTTAACTGCTCAGAAATATAATTTTTAAAGGGTGTGAGAGAGGAGGGAAGATTTAAAATACTTTCATGTATATGTAGATATCTTTGTTTTGAGGACTTTTATCAATATGAGAGGATTAAAGGAAAGCTGGAGCTTTGCTTTATGATGCTTGTATAAAAAGCAAAGTAAAATGCCTTGATTAAAGAATTTACATCTGCAAGACTTCATTTTGGCTTCTGTGGCTACATGTAATATTAATTCATAAGGAGATATATATGCAAAAGGAATATGTACTTAAACTCTCAGTGTGTCCATGGAAGTTATTACTTAGAATAAAACAAAGTATGAGTCTTCTTGAATTGCTAGTACTAGGAAAGAGAAAGTAATCCAAGCCAAGGAAGGAGAACTACATTTCTTAGACACTTGTCAACCCTTGTGATTAGCAAATAAAGAATGAACTTGTTACTTTTGTTGCAGTGAAACATGAAGTTTCAGATAAAGAAAAAATTAGTCCACAGAGATTTCCAGATCTCATCACAAGGTGATATTTTGGTTGGTATAATAGAAAGAGCAGTGCTGAAATATGTTCTGTAATAGCATCTAAGGATATTCTGGTTAACTCATTTTAGACTGACATCTAGATGATCTCAGGATCAAGAAGAAAATGGGTATATAAAGCTTCCCTGTCTTCATGGCCTAGTGCTAAGTTTGTGTCATAAAATATGTGCATATATACCAAGTCCAGAGAGAAGGATGTTCAGTGTATGGAGACCTACATTGCAAATACAGGAATTCAGATCTCTGTGTATGTGCTATGCAAATTTAGAAGCTCTGGACTGGTTATGCACTATTTTTCATGATAAATCGGAATCTTTCTTATAGCCACATAAGTTCATTAATTTTACATTTCCCTGGGTTCTGTCAGAATAGAAGGAAGGTTACTTTTTACTGTAGCCATATTTGTATCTAGTACAGATATCAAAAGATTTCCATTTGATTTATTAAGAACAATGATTATAATGCCCAAGAGTAACCCAAGAGTATGGAGCCTTTCAAGCACATGCAAAGTTACATTTTTTGTCCCATTCCCAAAAGCCTTTTTTTTTACACACCTGAACACAGGTGTCTACAGGCCTGGATAAAACAGGTATAGGTAGGAGAAGAGACCAACCTCCTCTGAAAAGCCTATACCATTCTCTGGCAGTGTCCTATCAAAGCAAACTAGAAATTTTAGCTACACTTTAAATTGATGGAGGGACTGGATATGCATATATAGTAATTGTTACTTCACAATCCCACTGTATGTCATCATTACTATTTTTTTGTGGCTCTGTAAATAAAGTAATTGAATAAAGGAGGGACAGCAGTCCCTCTCCTGGGGAACGACAGCATTTCTTAAGCCCTGAAAATCCTTTTGCCTTCCCTGCTCCTATGCCTGCTATCCATTGCAGGCTATTAGGTATACAGTTCCCTCTCAGTAGCTAATGAGACTTAAATAAACATACTGAGAGACAAACACAGCCTCCACAGTTTAATAAATGATGCTCATTCTGTTCTCGATTACGCTGGTGTAAATCTGGAACGCCACCACTGCTTACAGTTGAATTATTTTAGATTTATATCAGAGCTGAATTTAGCCCATAGATTTCATTTTTTTTAACCCTCTGGAACCTTATCCTTGTGATTTAAGCCATTTTTAAACCCCAAATATAGAGATAGTTTAGCAGATCAAGTTGCATACCTAATTTTTTTTCGCTATCTCTTTGCATACTGCAACCCTAGCCTTATTTTTATCTGGTTTTAAAACATATTTTTCCAATAGTCAAGGACCAGATAACATTGTACTGATAACTGATAACACTACATATTATAATTAGAAGATCAATGTTTCTTTTCTTAAAGAAAGCCCTTTAACTTTGCCCTTGAATTTTTGTACTTTTGTCTGCAAGTAACGTGCAGTCCAAGTTTTAAAATGTTGTTTCACATCATGATTAAAATGAAGTGATTTATGTTATAAGAAACAGAATGCATCCTCAACTAGTCAGAGGAACAAAGTACTGTTTTGTTCTATAAAAGAAGTAGTGCCAGACATACTATGATCACATCACTAGTGATATAACAGGTTGTTCAGAATCTGCCAAAAATCAAAGGTGAATCAATGGAAAAAGGATATTAAGAGGGGAGGCACAACCAGTCAGCTTATAGGCAATATAAACCTTTGAGTCAAGCAGCTTTCTACCACAGTGTTCCTTTTAGGTCATAATACTAGTATATGACAACGCTCTCTACAGAAATTGAGTAACCTTCCTTTAGATTATTCTTGGCTCAGAGAGAGTATGAGTACCAATAACTCCTTGCAGTATAAAGAAGGAAATTTCTACGCATTTTAATTCTAAGTTGGAGATGCCAAACATGCACAACATATAATGATTTTAACCTTGTTCAAAGCTGATGTTATTCAGTAATGCTTCTGCAAAGTGTTAGAATTTCACAAAAAAGGGGAATATGAATTGATGTAGTAGAGGTATGAAGGTGCAGGAATCTTGAATTGTGCGAGTCTTGAGAACATAACATATTAAGGTATTCCAAGCTGACTTCAGGTTAAATACAATTGCCAATCTCGATGAAGCAATGATCTTCAGTAATGCTGAGGACAGGAATCCATACATCTCATAATTGTTACTCATATCTTCTTGTTACAATAATAAGAAAATGTGTGTGGGAAGGAGGAGGGGGAAGAAGATATAAAAACCTGTGCAACAGAAGCCATTTAAAAGACAAGATTTGCCAACTATCGTTACCATAGTTACCTTGCATTATAATTATAGAAGAAAGATCTGTGGTGGTCTTATTTAACCATGTGTGGGATGTATCAGTGATTGGATGATGACCCCTGTGCTATGAAATAGAGACAAGACATACCCTCTCTCATCACATCAGACTCCTGGAAATAAATTAGCAAACTTACTGAAAAAGTTGACCTGTCAGTGTAATAATGATTATGTTTATTTCAAGATGTCTGGTCACTTTTCCTCGAGATGTACAACTGATAATTTCTTAAGAACTGGAAAAAAGTTAGCTGAGTGCTTTACTGTTAATTTTCAAACCCACTAAGTGAGATTGTGTGTTCCAAGAGAGCTGAAACATTTCTATCAAAGAATTAAAGTACACTGGCAAGTCTAGATTAACTCTGAGGATTGTATAGGAGTCTGTTAATGTTATGTATGTAAATCTCTGTGTTCTTCTCTGTGGTTCTTTGCTCTTCCTATTTGTTAACTGATCATTCCTGAGACACGCATGCTTTTCTTCCTATAGCTCATCACTTCGGAGATTTTTTTGACTTGTTCATCTCAGGAAAAAAAGAATTGAGGATTATCAGAATTTCAGAATAACCCCAAGAGTGTAGGAAAGCACAAGTTCTCCAGCTGTTTTTGCTGGTCCAGACCTGGCATGGGGCTTTGAAGGTGCAGAATTCCTGGAATTGCCATACTGTATTGCCTCCAAATTTTCTTTTGGATTCTCGTGCCTTGTACAACCCATGGACTACTTGTGGATCATTTAGCTTGCCTTAGTTCTACCATTTAGCCTGGATACACTGATATACAGGACTGCAATAAGGCAAAGATCTATGCTAACTCATGTGCCTGGGAACATTTACTCTAATAGCCCAAAGATGTAAAGTTTTTGAACTTCTCCTTACATGCCCTGGGAAGAATTTGCAGTATCAAGTCTTTAATCCTTCCTAACCACTTAGTTCCCCAAGTTGATGGGTTTTGCCCTTTTGGAAGCTTCCTCCTACATACCATTATGAAAATCCTACAGTTGCGTTAAATATAAAACTGTACTTACATGAGAGAGGGTCTTTTTTGTAACCTGACAGTTTTTGAGTCACAGTTGCATTGGCCTTTTCAGACACTGTAGATATATTTACATTGTGGTCAAATAAATGGTATTGCTGGTTCATTTAGGACCTGCTAACATCATTATCATGGCAGCTCAAGCTATCTGCCCTTGTATTTATCTACAGAAGTAGATAAAGGGCAGATTTTGCAGCACCCTTTGATCTTGTGGCTGCCTCTTCTACCACTGAGATTAGGACATGGAATAAAGTTTAAAATTGCACTAAGTGTGTGTGCAAAGGTTGGAATGCATCTCTTCATCTATAAACATGACACTCTGTGCCATGTTATGACTCATGCGTAACTTTCTGTAAGTCTGGTATTTTCTATGGCAACACCAGTACTTTTGTATCAGATCTTGTTTCTTACAATTTCTTCCTGAGAAAAATCAACCTGATGGTTCTTCCATTTTTCTACCCAGACTATTGATACTTGCATTACTCAAATCACAACATACCTGTGAAGCAAGAAAAAAATATAGTCCTGTTTTTTATAAAGAGGAGAGTTCCTTGGTTTATATAAGGTTTTTGTAGGGTTGTCTTGGGCATTGAGCACTAACCACTTAATTCTTGGTTGGTTTTTAGAATCTTATAATGGCTGCAGAGGAGGAGTTATTACATCAACAGTTCTGCCACCTTCCTGTTGTGAATTTTATTCTGTTGTAATTCTAGTCTGGTTTTCAAATTTTCATTTTACATTAAAGATGCCCTGAAATATAACAAAAAAAACCCCCAAACAAACAACTGCCGTATCCTGAAACATTTTTTGTTTTAATTCACTAAATTTTTACATCAGAAAAAAGTCAAAAAAGACCTTAATCCATTTTGCATGTGTTTTTTATTCTCTGCTCTGTCACTAACCTTACTTGTGGGATAGATTTTTAGTTAGTGTACACTGGAATAACTCTTGATTCTGCTGGGCTATCCGGCCTGTAATTTGTTTGTTCCCTATGTATACTGAACATTCACTCATCCTACACCTAGAATGAAGGACGGAAGTGGGAAGGAAACAGAAGGAGTCTAGCATTTTTCTTACTGTGCAAAACAATTCTTATTCTATTCATCCTGTTACGTCAAAGAAACCAGTGAATCTTGAAGTATGTTTCAGGTCAGCATTTTAATCTTTTTTACTTGGTGATGAAGGGATTAATCATAAAGGTGCAATACTTATGGCAGTGAAAACAATATATTGATGGAAATAATTTTTAGAGGCCTCACATTGCCTTATTAGTCTCTGTAACATGATTAAAACAATTCAGAGAACCAAACCATGGCAACCTCACTGTACTTCTTGAATCCTATTTTTTCTTTACAGAGTAGCATTTATTGCCTGAAGAAGAGATTAACTAAGGGTTGGAAAGACCCAAATACTCCATACTTGCTGCATGACCATGGAGTCTGCAGAATGTCTAAAGCCACTTGATACTATTTCTGCAATCCTCTGCAAAGCCTAACAGCCTGAATATGCAAAAACGTTCGCTTAGTTAATTTTCAGAGAGGGAGGCTGCAGCTTTTAACTGATGTCCCACATGCTTTAATGATGAAATTTAAGCCTGTTAAGGCTTTTCTTCAGGTATCAGCCTTGGTTGAGTATAAAGGGTGGGGGAACATTTCTTTTCTCATTCTGAGTAGCCTCCATTTTACACAACAGAAGTGGTAATTGTCACAGATTCTTCTGTGCTAAGAAAACAGTGTAAGGCTGCAAGATGTAACTATGAATTGTCTTCATTTTGAAGTGGATTTTCCTTTTTTATCCATAGCAGTAATGCAGTAATGAATATGAGCAATTAATTCTTGCTGTAAAGCCAGATGCTAAATTGTTTCACAAGCAAATTGTTTGTTTATGCAAGTGACATAATAGGCCCTTAAACTCATTTTCTGCATACATACAGTGTCTAATATTAACGTACTAATGTAGCCTAAATGTAGTGGTTGAAGGCATTTGGACATGTGGAGGCTTATGCACGAAGTAGCCAGTCCAAAAGCTCACACTGAAGTATCGAGCCTCACTAAGCTGCCTGATTTTAAGAATCAGAACTTTTTTTTTTTAAATTTATAGGAATCTTCTTGAAATACATGTTCAGGATTTAATCCAGCAATGCTGAAATGGGTAAGAAAAGCTTAGTAGTTCATTTGTCTGCTCTATGGGAATTATTATTAAACAAGAATTTTCAAGACTAGAATTTTAAATTTGAAACTTTTCTGTGGGGATGCTAAGTGTCCAATTATCTAAGGAAAGCACATTCACTGAGGTGAGCCAATGTCAAACATCTGACACCTGGATTCTCAGTAAGATTTAATTTTTTTTTCCCCCTGCTCTGTCTTCTATTTTACTCCTACATCTGCAGATTTGAATATTCAAGCACAAGTTGAGAGTGGGAGTACATTATTTTGGGCTACTGGTATTTAGTTTGAA
Organism: Actenoides hombroni; assembly: GCA_024336885.1. Taxonomy (NCBI): domain Eukaryota; kingdom Metazoa; phylum Chordata; class Aves; order Coraciiformes; family Alcedinidae; genus Actenoides; species Actenoides hombroni. Next base: position 5,082,569 of record WUAM01000299.1, read on the forward strand.
ATTGTCAATCAGCCTAAAGTCAGTGTACAGTGAAGAACAAATACTGCCACAATCTGAAAAAAAGCGCTCATTACTGTTGATATAAAATGAATTTATACAGAATAATCCTAAATTAAATGTTAATAGCTCACAGACTGTGTGTTAAATGTTGGTGCATGTTGGCTTCTTCACAGGGTTCTGCAGTACCATAGGCAGAAGAACCCATGGTGCATAAGTAAAAATGACTCCCCATGAACTTAGGGTTTTCTCAAGGTCAGTAGCAAGTTTCCTGCAACGAATTATAAAAATTGCAGTTTTATTTTGTCTTCTCTGTATCCTTCACACAACTGGATTTAGACCTAACACTCCAAAGCTGTTACTCATATGACAGGAACATCTGCACATGCTCTGTCTGGTATCAACTAAATAAACTCGGCCTTCAGAAAATGCTCAAAGAAAACAAGACAAATTCACACACATCCAGTAGTTGTGTCAGCATCACCTCTGGAAGAAATACACATGATGTAAGAGAATGCATAAGATATGTGCAAATGAAAGAAAATTTCCCAAATCATTAATGATATGAAGATGCTTTTACAAAAACTTGGGAATTAAAAACTGAAGAGCAATGTCATCGTCAAATTGTTGAGTATTGGGTAGAATATTGCCTTCTCTGTTTTTTCAAGTAAAGGTGATTTTTCAGAGCAAGATTAGACATAACAGTGACTTCAGATAAGCTGCTGGATGAAGTTTGGGCAGAGGAATGTTTGTTTGGTGCCATGTTGATGTAGTGGCCACCTATTTGGCTGGTTTAACGCCACTGTGGTGGACTGGCTTGTAAGAAACTTCGCTGAACTGCTGTGAGGTAAGTGGAATGCTTTTCTACTGAAAAATACTAATTTATCAATATAGAAAAATTTCCATAAAATGTATTTATTTTGTGAAATAGGTTTGCTAAGAGGGCAACTCATATCCGGTGTGAAATTTCTATTCAGAAAGAGAGAAAGGGTCAATACAGACCTTCTTGGCATCCCAGTGTGTTCTAACACTTTGTTTGGCTGTCCACTGTTCTGAGGAACCCTGGATCTTGAAAAACACTGCATTTTTCCCAACTCACTTTTGAAAACAGAGTTCTACTTTTTTCATGCTAACTTAGTAGAAAATCCTGAAAATATTTTTTTTTTTTTTCCAATTCTTGCCAGATTGTTGATGTTACTGTTCAGTAATTTTCTGGTAGTTGTGTGCTTAACATTATAATGCAAGCATCTTCAAAAAATCTTTAACATATATTCCTTTAATATATGTGTTAGTGATATGTGAAATAGAACATTCACATGCATATGTTTAAATATGGAATATTTTCCCTTTCAAAAATAAGCTTAATTTTCACTGTTGTTCGGGATGGTAGCCTTAATCTGTTTTATTTACATATTAAAAATACAAAATATCTTAATATCTAATGACCCCCAAAGTACTTTGTTCAGAAAATACAATTTGCTACAAATTACTGAATTACTTCTTGCAGTCTTAGTAAAGCAAATCATTCCATTGTAATTAGTAGAAATTAGACAATGTTGTAACATCAATCTAAAAAGTTTGAGCAGGTCTTCTGAGGGCAATGAGTAGTCAACAATGCAGTCTGATATGCACCATCTCTATTATGGAAGATAATACTGATAATTATGCAGTGAACTCTTCCAGAAGCAACCACTCAGAAACCCTAACAAAAGCCGTTTGCAGAAAAGAAGTCATTGTTAATGATAAAGGTAGAGCAGAACTGTTAATACAGGTATAACTGAGGGGTCGTCTCTGGATTTATGTGTCATAGTATGAAGCTGTGGAAGTTCTGCTTTCAGAAGTTATTTCATGAAGGTTAATTTCTTGTGCAGATCCTTTTCTTGTTCACTTATTATTGGACATATGCCCAAGTCAAGACTGCATCCAAGAAGATTGAGCTTCTTGCAGAATTATCCCTGTGAATATATTTTAATAAGAAGAAATCTATGTATTTCTAGCTTCTCAGATTCATGTTCTTTTCCTAGTATCCATAACCAAACCATCTGAATAGCAAAATAGCTATATACTTACATCAAGGTTTTATTTTGAAGTGTTTGTAGAATTTTATTTTTTAAGCTTTTCAGTATAATTTTAAAAGGTGACAGACAACCTTTGCACGGGCTTAATATTAAGGTAATACAAGTTGTTTCTACTTCTGTAAGGTCAGCTTCAGAAAGTAGTCATCATATTTTCACCAAATGTCTATCTAGGCATCCAAAATTAACAAATATAACTTGATCTTTCAGACCCGCTTGGTATCTGAATCTTCTGTTGGCTTTACTTCAATACTCTAATATGCATTGAAATCACAAGGCACTTTTGGCTCCAAGCTACCATCAACTAAATTATGCATCAGTGTAATCATGTTAAATCAACAGTACTTTGTTGATAAAAATACGGGATCACCTTAAGTACTGAACAGAAACACTTAATTTTCTGTTATAGTTCATCTTGCAAATTTTTTTACTTTTGTTTTCTGCGGAGCCTGAAGACTCTAAGCTACTCTCTTGGTTATGAAACCTTTTTGAGCATTGGATTGCTTCTCAGTATTGAAGTCATGTGAAAGAAATTAATACATTCTTTTTCAGACTTGCCTCTTGGCAGTCATATGCTTCAGGGGGAGATGCAGGTTGTCACACATTTTGTTAAGTCAATAATTTTTATGTAGCTTTCTGTGCTTTGAAGGAAAGGGTCATTCCCATTTTAACATGATCTTCTCACAAAGATTACAGTACTTCACTGTTACACTCTGACCAGGAGCTGTGCTAAACTTTGGTACTGTATCTGGGAAATATATGGAATATTGTTCAATATCAAACAAACCCTAACATTGTGTCTTCAACATCAATAATACTGAAGAGATGGAAAATACTGCCCTTCCACATTTGCAAATATAATGTTTTATAAAGCAATGGGAGCAGCCTGTATGTATGAGAAGCAGAAATTTTCCCTGAATTAAAATGAACATATTAAAAAATCTGAGAACATAGGACTTACAGAAAATGTTTCTTTGCCTGATGGCTCCAAAGCACCAATTCAGATAGAAGCCAGGAAAGCAGTGACTATTTGCTGTCATCAATTGATAGTCTGTGTGAAATGAGATAGTAAGTGCTTCCAGATGCATTTTCTGACTGATATGCCTGTTCAGCTATGGGAGTTGAGAATGTGCGTGAATAATTAAATATTTCCAATGCTCAGAATCAAGCAGGTGGTTTAGTACCTTGATGAATCAGGTGTCATAACAGAAAGCACTATAACTCTTAATGCTTGTTGGCATGTCTATAGGTAGGCTCAGCCAAGAGGACAAGAAAGGAAAGGACTTCTCAGCCCAGGAAGCTTGTTGGCAGCAAAATGTGGGAGCTTGCCCTGTCACTGCCTAAGCTGTGCTGGAAGATTAATAGCTATTTTATTCTGACTGCCTTCAAGTAATGTGCTATATCCTCTTTAAGAATGGCTGAAAAAGTTTGTGTGTGCATCTCTGTATAAATGCACAATTATATATGACATGCATACACACACATGCACACCACACTCATATGGACTCTCATAATGTAAATGGCTCTGCTACTACAGGGATTCATATAAAAAAATTCAGTTTTTCCAGCCTTTCTCTGGACCTTACATCTGTCACCCCTTAATTAACTTTTTCACTTTTTTTGGAGGTGACATTTTTTTATTGCAAACTGAGTAAAAATATGAAAGAATGGCTAACGACATGGTAGAAAAGTTAAGAATTGTAAACCTTGTGTCTAATTAGATGTTTTTCTAGAGTTTTATCATTATGTATTTTTTGTATGAGAGGGTGATGTGTGAAGAACATCTGAGGAATTACCACAGTTAAAAGGAAGTGGAAAATATTTATTTTATAATTTTCAAGGACTTGGTTTTAAGTGGCTGTTTTATTTATATCTCAAAGTACGTGTACACACAGACAAGAGTTTGAAGTTCTTTCCCAAGGTCTACAAACCCAGCAGTTTGTTCCTCCTTTTGAAAGCAGAGGACTAACTCACAGCTCAGAGAAAGCATGTACACCTTAGTGCTCTCTAGAAATCCATTATTGTGGTTTTGTAGCCAAGCTGTCCGATCATGTACATGAGCATGTTAACACACATATTGTCCAAAAGGTTTGTCCTCCCCAATGCTTCAGGGGCATCGTCAAGCACTGGATCAGCCCCAGCATATGTCAAATGCCTGCAGCCAAATGAGTGGGCCAGAATGATCCTTTTGTGATTTTCTTTGCTTTCAACACATTTGAGGACTCCTGTGCTAGATTTTTCATGTGACAGCACAGCACTCACTCTGTTTGCAGCATGACTTTCTTCTGGCATTCCACCACCTGTCACCGACTGTTTGGTTAGTTGCCAAAGGCTGCTTATGACAGGCTGGAGAGGTATATTAAAAAACTAGAGCTTCACATTTGTAAGTATGACTTGGTAGTAAGCATTGTCTCCTATATCATACATAACACCTATATCATACATAACAAGTCAAATGTATTAGTACACCCATTTAATGTATTTTATATTTAAAAAAAAAAAATCAACTTAGTGACTATACTGAATAAGCTGAAAAAACGCATTTCTTATGTAGTAAGCTAATATTTACAACCATGGTTACTATGTTGAGTGTTCAGCTGAGATACTCAGATGAAGATTAGTTCACTGAAAACATGACCACAAAGAGCTTCTTCTATGAAAATGTGGCAGCTCTGAGACACTGCAAGTTAGGCAGTCAAAAATCTAGATGTCCCATTTAATTAGATATTTGGTGGGTTTTTGTTTGGGTTTGTTTGGTTTTTTTCTAGATAAGACAAAGGGAGAAAATTTGCAAAACAGACCATCACTCTTTCAATGGATCATAAAATGACTCCAGATCTCCCTCTTGCTTCTGCTGTACCTATGATCATCATACAGAACTGCTAAGTGCATGCCCAGAATGTAACAGAGGAATGCAGGGAGTTCACTCCAACCTCTCATAAACTTGAATCTGCCAAACTACTTTACCTTCATCTCTGTGCTTTTATCTCCTCAACTGACCTTTTATGGTATTTTAAATTATTTAACAGCTATCTAAATTTAATTTCACAAACCGACAACAAATAAGACTGTAAGCAAAGAGAAACTCATATTTGTACTATTACACTAATGGGCTTAATAACAATAATCCACCAACATCTGCAATCATAAAATAAAAAACTTCATTATCATTTCAATACAGTTAATACAAATCCTCAGGTTCACCAGTACACCAGCTGTGTCCTGGTGTTCTACAACACAAAACAGTAATTCATGTAAAATTACCAGTCTTTGTTACTGACTCTTTTCCCTGGCTCCAGTCCCAAAATATTCCTGCTGTTCAGGTCTTTTGTTTCCTCTTACTGGAAATCTTACATTTCCTGGGAGAATACAAAAGATCATCCCCAAGGATGCCTTCAGTAGCCTTCTCACCTCCAATATCATGACTCCAGCTCTTTATTCATCACAGTTAAGAGCCTCAAGTGTTTGGTTAATGGTGTCTACTGAGTTGGACAATGTGCTTCTTTCTCTAATGCTGCTGGTGTTGCTCTAAACACGCCCACAATGTTATCTAGCACCTCTAACCAGCCTGGAAGCTTAAAGCCTTAGGAAAAAATACTCATATAACAATGATATTTTCTGACATCTTTCCTTAAAGATTGTGAAATGCTCAGAAAAACAAACCAATCAACATTTAATGCTTCTTTATGAATTAGGATGTTACTTACAGTGTTGGATATTCTCTTGAGATGGAAACTTGAGACTGTAACCAGGAGCAAGGCCTTAGTGTGTTGGGCACTGTGCACACTTTTTCTAGGAAAAGTTCCTCAGAAGGAGTTTGCAACTTAAAGGAATAACAGATCCAAGAGGCTAAGAAGAGGAGATAGGTTCAGGATGAAATATTTACCTCCTGGAATTGAGCCAGTAATTCAGAAATACTGCCATTGCACTGGACCTACTGCTTTGATCACTGATAGCAGCTTTCCAGCATGCATTGTAAACATGCATTAGGGAGCTGACAATGATCAGAGAGTTCATGATGCTGAGATATCACTCGTGTCCCTCCCAGGCAGCTTCTTATCTCTGCCAAGTAGCAAGCCAGAGGAAGGACAGTTTATGTTTCAGACTCCTGGATTGTTCTTGCACTTCCATGCCATCTTACTCACTTGACTATCTTGTCATTCTCAGTGAGTACAGAAGAGCTTGAGTGTTTGCTGACTGAAAGAATGGATATCTTCCCAGAAGTTCTTTTGGGAGGGGAGGGAGGGTAAAGGAAGTAAAATGTTTGTCTGTCAGTTGTCTGCATCTGTTACACCCCAAAGCCTATTGAGAATACAAGAAGAGGAATGAATGTCTCACATAATGCCCTATTATGTACCAGACCACAGATCTCTCAAGCTGCCATAAAGATGAGATTTAGCACTGGCATACAACAGAATAGTCTAAAATAATTATCAATTATGGGAGAGTTGGCACCTTTCCTGAAAGCATCCTGTACTGCAACTTGGTAGAAAGAGGACATAAGCTGTCTTAGCTCAATGTGCTAGTTACATGCTCTCTTTCTCCTTTTATACTGGGAATCTCCAGTGTTCATTCCCACTTGGTACCCTGGCTAATAGAATAGTGTCCAAATGAACAAGTGGCACATGTCTTTTAAGGACACAGGTTTCCCATGTGACAGGATACATGCCTCTTTACACTGATCATTTGGTCAGTCACTAGTAGAGAGAATAAAAACAATCCAGTGGTGTCTGGAGCAAATGAGTCAGTAAAAAGCGTGGTTTGTTCACTGAATAGGTGAAAAGATTTGAGATGTAAACCACTTAAAAGTGTTTTAACCCCACTGGGAAGCTAGCAACATAATGTTTTGATATTGCTTTTAAAGTATCAAAATTGTGTTTGGGCAAACAATGTGCCTGTAAAGTGGATGAAGCACTTGTTACTTGAACTTGTTAAGTGATGGGAGCCAGATGCAATACTGCAGTCAGCCATTGTTCTTTTAGATAAATCACTTCCTTAATGCTATCTCCTCCTGTCATTCCCTTTCTTGTTTATTTGCATTGCAGACTTCTTACAGCAAGACACATTTACTAGTAAGAGTCTGTGTAATGTGTAAATTTTTGGACTTTACTTCTTGTTCATTTTCATGCTGTTCTCAGAACATAAGTGGCTTGTACAGAGCAGGTTCAAGGGGAGACTGCACAATGCTTCTAGTGCTGTGGAACCAACTCAGGTGTGTCTGCAATAAAAATGTACTCCATTGCATGTATCACTGATACTCTGTAAAAACCTAAAGAGTTCTAAATTTGGTCCAGCTTTTGCGGCTACTGAGGTATTTTTCTTGCTGTGTATAGAAAATTTTTCATTCTAGCTTAAAGTTCACATTTTCAAGCCTGTAATCACTTATTACAATGCCCAGAATTATAGAACTTTATTTCTGAGACTTACTGTTAATATTTATATTCAAAAAACTAAGTCCAAGACATGATCAACTCCAAACTAGCCCTGGACTTGTTATGTGACAAATGTGTTTACATTATGTATAGACTCCTAACTAAAATTTGTCTACATAAGCAAATTTTATTTCAGCAACAATGAATTTTAAAAATGAAAGATAAAAAAAGTTGTTTTCATTTTGATTTGACCCAAGTCAGACAAAACCATTTGTTTAACAGCTTTATGACTGTTCCATTATTCTATCAATGCTCTATCTAAAGATCAAACTCTTTACCCCATAAATAGAGATTTCTTTTGTTTGCATAGCTGATTCAGTCTTTCCTCCCTGAGTCAGAGGTAACAATCTCCCTTTGACCTTCTCTGTAGGTGTTGTAGACCAAATTCTGCACAAGATGTTATGTGGGAAAATGTACAGACTTTCAACTTTGACTATGGATTTAACAGAAGTAAGAGAAAAGCAGTCCAGCTTGAGCATAAGAATATGAAAACATTCCACAGGAGTGGGATGCTTTCCTAAACTCTTTGGGAATAAGGACTCTTCTTTCAGGAGTACAGTCCAGCTACTGATTCATTACTTAGGCAGATTTAGCATTTTGAAGTACCATGTACTTGATAATCTTTATATAGACCAAAGAGACTGACTTTTCTGATGTCAGCCTGTCACAATGACTCTCAACAATCTTGATATTTACCCACTTTTTTTTCCTCAATTTCTATTGTATAATAGTAGTAAGACAGTAAACAGAGTGTTTCCAATCAACGGTGCATTTCTTGCCTGGTGGAAATCACTTAGCCTTCATTTGTATTTACAGACTGCTTCACTTGAAGATCAAAACAATTCCTTAAATACACCATGGATATTTGCTGCCCTGGCACTTCAGCAAATCACAGGCAGCCTCCAGTTTTTGACTGAATGAAATAATTTTCTGCCATATGATACCCATAATACAGATGACGACCTCAAAATATGAACCTAAACCTGCTGTTCAAGGAGGGTGGGTAGTGCAGGTATTGCATATTATTGTGATTCTACTATGTTCTTTACACTGATCTGGAGATGTGCATCTGTTCCTTCTCTTTGCTTCAGCAAGGCAAGCCTTTTCTTTGAGGTCATGAGTCCTGTGGAATGAAGCAAAAGCCTGAACCATCTCTGTCATAGCTCACATAGTTGAGACCACCTTAGTATGATTGCAGCAGAAAACCAGTGGGTATTTCTAACTTGCTATGTCTTTACTTCATGGGACTGTTGCTGGTTGATCAGTTTGTTAATGAATTTCAAAGGTTCATACTGTAATTGCAGAAGAGCAGGCCAAAAGTTTTTCCACAGCATTTCCTTGATGCAGCAACCTTCCTTCCTTTGAGCACTGCTGAAGCTTCCTTGTCTTCCATTCCACCACACCTCCATTGTTCTACCTGAGGATAAAAGGTGTGGGGAGGATAGAGAGAGAAAGCTTATCTGTGTCTGGTTTGAACAATGCATAGTTTATCTACTTCTCAAAGATGTCAATAGTGACATTTTTTCTTTTTATCACTAGACTTTGATAAAGAACTTTCCACATTAAGATTCATGGCCAAATCACTGTTCCACAATTCATATAAACTCCAACACAACTGGGCATACAGTCTTCTGTATTTCTCTAACTGTACTTCTCTTCCACATTTCTCTAACTGGCTTGTTCCCGGAATCACCTAATGGAGAGGACATCTTTGTTGCAGGAACATTCTTGCAAGGAAAACCTGATGATAGTGTGTTAGTGGTCTAAATAAATGCAAAAACAGTGCGCATTGAGTAGAAAAGCCATCCAGAGATTTGATCCAATAGAACCACCGAATGTGAGAGCCAACCATTTCTGATTAGTAACCTTATGCTCTGCTGTCTTGAATGTTAGTCATAAAGATCATCTAGAAAGAATATTGATTTTATAAGCAATGTGATGTGTGCTCACATTAATACGCGAAGAACCTGATTAATACCTCCAGCTCACTCAACATTCCTCATTTTGAAATTGTCCTACATGACTGACCTAGCGGATTTTTAGGCACATTTACACACAATTATCTGCACTTCAAAAGCTGCATGTAATACATTATTATTATTTTCTCTCACTAGCTATGAGCAAGCTCTAATTTTACCATTGGTCTGCATGTTTTTTATTCAAGTCTTGCTTGCTTAGAGATGTTGCTTGATTTTTAATAGACTTATCTATTCTGTTTACTGTTCCTACAAATATATGTGAATATATATGAAGTCCAATAAACGATTTCTCCATAGCTGAATAAAGGATTTTTCAAACTGTGTTTCTGTAAACTGTGGAAACTGATATAATATGGAAAGGAAGACCTTTTTAAAAGGGAGCATGGGAGACCTAGTGTCTAACACTGACAAAAGTAGTTGCATGCTCTATATGCATTAGCTTCTGTCCCACTTCTAGGTGGGCTACAACATTTTATGAATAGTGGTAGTTCTGCAGAAATGGATTACTTTTTTTTAAACCCTGCAAAGATATCAGAATTTTACACAGCATTTTTGTGACTGAACTGTACATCAATCGTACTGACAAAACACGACAGTCCATTAATATTTGTGTTAAAGCTGGTTTGCATTACATTCAATAAGGCATTGGTAGACACAGAAGAAAGACAGAAACCCCTTTCAAAAGAGCTCTGTTACAGATCTTGCAAATCAGCCTGCCTGTGATGTGATTGTCCCTGTTCTAAGCAACATTTAGCAGGTACTTTATGCACATGAGAATAATAAAAAAATAGAAATAAAGAGATTATATTAGACATTCCATAGAACAGAGGTTCATTTTGGGTCTCTTTTTGATACCTTTAAGGAGTCCTTGCTCATTAATGTGGTTTGTGGGCAATAAGAAGTTTGATTAAAAAAAATTAATTATATTGCATTTTGTTAACTTTTATTCAGTAAGGTAGGACTTGAAAAACACAGAGAGGAAAGAGTCAGATTTTCCCCAAGTCTTTTAGTCCTGTTTACTTCCCTCTTGGCTTTTCCCCAACAGAGAGTCCAAGGTCTGGTGATTTCTTCAGACCCATCCCACTGCAAAAGTTCTGCCCAACAGGAGGAGTAGAAAACACATTACCATACTCAGTAACTATTCACAGTGTATGAATGCAGGTCAATTTTTTGTCAATATTTGTGGTAGCTGTTTCCAACCAACCTTGTCACCTAGAGTGCTATGTAATGAATTATTTAAAGGAGAGAAAAGCATTCTCAAGAAGTGTTCCCAGCCAAAAAAAAGAAATCTTCATCACATTAATGCTTCAACCCTATTCTGTAGTTTTCACAACACAGTATCTACAAATCTGAGTTGCGTGCCCTTAGTCTTTCTAGCCACAACACTCAGATTTATGACAGCATAGATTTCCCATTGGAACAGATGGCATACTGCAGCAGAATTTATTAAAACTGCATTTCCTAGACCCTTTTTGGTAGCATTTTTGCTCTTTCCCTTCCTTTTTCTAACACGGTGGAGCATCATACGGCTCTGATACTGAAATTAGCATGAAGAGTTGTATGGTTCCTTGCATATCTGCTCTGTATAAATAATCAAATCATTCAGATTACTGACCTGCTAAAGCTCCTAGCTGGCAGTCACACAACAAAGCCTATGATTTCTCACATTTGGTGCTGCTCCACCGTTCCCTTATCCTGATTTCTAAGCTGTTACATGTCTCCCATGTCTGACATCAGAGACAATAATCAGCTATGGCTTAGGAACTTTGTCATTCTAGGTCAGACATGTAAGTATCTTGTGTCAGTAAGAGGACAGATAAGTATAAAAAAACCCAATGTTACCAAGTTATGAGTATTAAGATTTCCAGGAAGTGTTATAATTTCTTTTTTCCTATAAAGCAGGTTTGTAACAGATGAGTGAAATGTAGGTCAGATGCAGCAGGCATCTTAGCAAGCATTTTAGTAATCTAAGCTGTGAGGTCCTGCAGTATAAGTATGTACATCATAGCTTACCAACACAAGGGATGTAGCTACTCCTTTGGAGATGTAATAGCCTCTGATGTTGATGTGCCTGCTGCACATGCTGCAGGCTCTCATGTCATGACGTATGCAGAGCTTGGTGCATGCTGCTCTGCCCCTGCAGCAGCTCAGCACATTGTTGGGCAGGGAGCTGATAGAGATCATTGCTACTTATTTAACTTTAAACATAAAAAATAAACATGCATAAAAAGATTCAAAATCATCTGTTGTATTATCTTTTTTTTTTTTTTTCCCTGAACACCATTCCTTCCAACTCTTTTCCTCACATATGGTATCTTTTCCTAAATTAGACACAATGTTTCTTGGTTTACATCACTGACTGGGTGTTACTAGGATTTTAATCCCCAGCAAAAGGCAAGTCAAACCAAGGAGTTATTTTCTTCATACATTTCTAAGTTTGCTTAGTTCTGAGTCTGAGGGCAAATTATTTTGTGTGATGTCATTATTTCTTTATATACTTTATATACATTATTTGTTTAAGTGTACTACCTAGAGAAGCCACCCAGTAAAGCACTTGCATATGTGCTTCATTCAACAGAATTGACATTCAGCTTAAAGATAAAAGTAAGTACTTCACTTTCTGACATCTCTGGGTAGAGCTCTGAATAGAAAATTATAGTTACTGATACAGAAAGGGGTACTGATTTGAAAATCTCTGTCTTGGAATACTTTACAGCCTGTATGAAAAATAATTTTTGAACTAGATTCACCTCTGTGAGATAAAACTGGGTAAGAAAATACATGGTATCCTTGCTATACCTTTGAGAGCCACTGCTGTTAAGTGCAAGTCAGACCTGCAGTGGGGCAGATGAAGGCCAGGCTACGTTTTCCTCTGCAAGCATTGCATTAAGAGGGGTGCAATGGGAAACCTCTGACTGGAGCCTAAGGGCAACATCCATTGGAACTGAAATCAATGGTAATCTTTCCATGGCATGAGATAGTGTTTGGATGGGATCCAATGGCAAAATAAATTTTAGATCACTAAGCAGCTGAGTATCTTTGTTTCCATACTGTTAATTTAAAAGGAATATGAAAAGTCTCATTTCCCCACATACAGAAGAAACTTGTTAGAAACCACTTTTTTTGGTAATACGTCTAAGCTCCCCTCTGGGAGCGCTCATCCCATAAAGTCTTTTAAGGCATTTCTGAAGAATAGCTATCAGTACTTGTTCTGTCTCTTTCTGATTCTTTCTTGCTCTCTTCTGTCTTCCTACTGAGTTAATTTTCTGGCTTTTCTGTAATATATACAATAATAATCACAGCCAGAGACATTTTACAAGTGAGTTGGATGTGGTCATAAAAGCATTTGGTAGGGACATTGTTTTGGTTTCACCAAAATAGTTACACAGAAATGCTTGTAGCCTACTTACGAATACCCTAAAGAAACCTTGTAACTTCTCTTATCTTTGAAGAGATTTAATCTGATTCATCACAGCTACATTTTATGTTGTCTTCCTTCTAGACAGCACAAAATTAAAGAATTATGCTTTGTGTCCCTTCAGCATTTTGCAGTTGGTGATTGTGGAAAATAGAGATATGTTGGTGAACTGGTAGGGCCATGCAAAAGGTAACACGTTTGTTTTCATTGCAATACCAGGCTGCAGGTTCATTTGACACTATAACTATAAAGAGGTCTGTGCTAAATCAAATATCAAAATATCTTTGTTAGAAAATTGCCTGCATAGAAAAGCTTTGTCACAGGACAGCTACCTCACTTTTATGAGAAATGGGAGAAGAATGTTGTGACTTGTGACTGTCTAAACACTTAATCATTGGGCTGTTTGACGTGGTTAAATATGATGTAAAAACTCTGCAATAAACATATTTCATGTTTAAAGACTCATCTCTTGTGGATGGAGAGCAACTGCCATTTTGTCTGTCTCCACCTCCAGGAGACTTGTTAGAAATTAAGCCTTTTTCCTTCTGACATTCTCACTGTTGTAACACACAGCAAAAACCGAACGTGCCTTCTTGCTTGATGTTGCCCTGAAACTATTCATAGTAAGGGATTATCAAAGCAATGTCACTCTGCTTGGCTGGAACAGTTTCTGAAGTGGAGCTTTGACATACTGTGGCATAGAAATTGTGCTCTAGCTTCTAATCAGTGCTGATGTGGATTTCATAAGGTGCAGGGGCAGGGCTGAGTTCGCAGTTGCCAGAGTGATGCCTCTCTCCCAGAATGAGCAATTCCAGTACACCCACACCACCCGGAAAGGTAATGAGCTGCCCTGTGATACAGCTTCATGGGCACGTGGCATTTTATATCTGTTTCCACCATTAAAAGAAACCCACCCAAACTAAAAAAACCCCTCACGGAGAGAGTGGAAGTTATAGTCTGACAAAGATGACATTTCTCAGGATTGGCTATCTCCAAAATACAGACTGTTGGTCACAATTGTTGAGTCATTAATTTCCTTTATGGGAAAGCAATTAGTGCTCTATTTCCTGGGAAGAAAATTTCCCTTTGGAAGGCAGTAAGAGAGATTGGGTAAATGATGACAGGTTTGCAGAGGTTTGGCAGCTGCCTAATCCTTAGAAAAGTTTTGGGCAATATGTGTTTTACAGAGGGACACTTAAATGCCTGTAAACATCCGTACGCATATTCATGCGTATACCACACAGAAACATCATCCATGATTCAGGCCTCACTGTTTCCTTTGCTGCCAAAGATAGGCTTCATGCCTAAATACCTAAAAACTCCACAGCTGATGGCACCTGAAAAATGGTAGATCTATATAAATCAGTGATATTTGATTTATAGTAACTGAGAAAAACTTGATTTCTTTGCCTTTATTGGAGTTTTGCTTGAATAGAGATCATAAAAAAATAATTATGACATGTATAAATGTATTTTATTTGAGCAAGGTTAAAGGAGAGAAATAAACAGACAGACTTTATTTTTATTTTGTTTGTTGTACAGTTCATCTATCTCTGTTATTATAAGTGACAATGAATAGACTTTAATAAACTAAATATTTACCACAGTGCATTTTATGTTTGTTGTTAGTGAGTGCTACTCCAATTTCAAATCCAGCTTGGATTACAGAGCATTAATAAAGTCAACTGATCAAAAAAAAATCTACCCTTTATAATCTTAAGTGCTGAAATATTTACTATATTCTCATGTCCTTCAAGCTCATGTGACTCGTGCAGTCAGAGGAAAATATAAAAACTGAAGTTGGGCAGGTAAGATTTAGATTAAGAGAACCATTACCTCATAACAACACTAAGAAAAAGATCACAAATGTTGAATTCAGTGTGGATGTTGCTCAAAGCAGAATGTAAGTGGTGGGAAGAGCCTGTAAAGCCCCTGCTGCTGGGCAAATCTCTTAATGCAGCTGCAGCTCTTAGGTAACAAAAATATCACACTGCACATTTCTTTTTCAGTTAAATGGGAATAAGTGTGAATAAACTTTCCCCAAAACCCTTTCCACCATTGACCGTGACATTTCATACTGAAAATTGCTGCCTCATGGTCTTCAAAGGACTTCAGACACATGAACATTTTCAGTAAGGGCTTGGATCTGAAGGGTAGATGTTGGACATATGGCCCATAGGATCAGTAAGAACAGGAGCCTGCCCTCAGTATCACATGGCCAAGGGTAGATGATGCTGTGCCCTTGCCAATGGATTCCACTGCTCTTTGTGGAGCAACGTACTGGACCAGGTCCTCAGCCTGTGCAAGTCCCCAGGTCCTCAGCAGAATCTCAGGCTTTACCTGCAAAACTGGCCACATGGTTTAACATTTTTAGATACCAGACCCAGGTTTCACTTGAGCAGTGATCCTATGGCCTTAATCTACTGGGGAATTTCTCTGGGTAAGCAATGAAGTGCTTTTCCTTCCACATTTCCCCCTCCACTTCCTCTTTCTTCCCCCACTAGTCAAGTGCAGAAAGAAGGTTTGTTGGATGGAGGGGAGGTGAGGAGGGGAGGAATAACATGCATTTCTGTACTTCTCTGATCCTGGAGGTGCTGGTGTGGGAGGCAGGCCCATGTTGTCTCTGTTCTTATTGAAATCTGTAGTTAACATTCCCCAGGGGACAATTATCTAGTCAGGAGCTTTACGAAGCAGAAATAGTCTTCCAGGGGTCAGTTCTCTGAGACAGGTGAGAGGAGTAAGAACATGGAGACAATGTTCTGGCTCTGTTTGCCAGGATATTTTCTCTGTGTCAGTTGTTTTTGCCAGTTCTTGGAAATGCAAAGGGCCCAGAAATTATTGTGAACTTGTCTGTGCACACTGATGTCAGCTGTCTTTTTCAGTTCATCCGAAGTTAGAAAGTCGAGTAATCTGAGAATGGATTTTTGCTTCTGTTGAGGTCTGAAATATGTGTCAGATTTGAGCTTCAAAGAAACTTCTTATTCACCCACAAAGGACTGCACTGTTTTTTATATTCTCCTTTGCATTTTAGCTGCACCCAGTGGACCATTCTTCAAACAGAGCAATCAGATGCTCAGCTGAGTACTAGCAGTTTTTGTGACATATGTGCTGTGGTAAACAGCCTTTGTCTGCTGCTGCATATAACCTGAACTGAGCACTTTCCTCCACAAAAAAAAAATAAATTAGTATTTCACTTTTTAAAATTGTATTTTTTTATTATTAAATATTTTATTTTATTTTATTTTATTTTATTTTAT
>WUAM01000299.1:5098826-5113058 GCA_024336885.1 Actenoides hombroni
AAAATAATGATAATATATATGTGGTTGTGGATAACTGTTGATTAAGCCCTTACAAAAAGATTTTCCAGTCACAGTGAAAAATCCCAGTGATATAGTTGGTCATGTTACAAAATATTAATTATTATAGGATAATAAATGAGAACCATTAAGCTCAGTTTTTCTGTGGTTCACATTTCTTGAAGATAAACTGAACACCTACATTCAATGGCCAATTTTTTCCAAAATGAAGTTTAGTCTTCACATGTTTATATTATTCTGAACTTTTCAGAAAAACATCTGTAGGGCCAGACTCAGGACAGAGTCTTGTCTGGAGCAGTACAATACCAGGGAGCTTGGCTGCAGTAAAATTTGCTCCTTAATCTGAAGAGGAGAATTAATCCTTGAGCTGCAAGGCAAGGTAGCCAAGTGGTGGTTATCCAATACTTTGTGATTATCATAGTAGTCATCTGCTGCTTCAATATTGTCATCCAGCACAGGATACCATGTCACCTTGCAGACATCAGCAAGCACCACGGTAGATCCCAGCTAGGACACATATCAGCATGTATTATTGTTGAGCGAAAAAATAATTCTCCTATCTGCAGGAATTTCTACCTATAAACCAGAGCGTATCACCTTCCTGGGGTGGTAAATCCTTGGTCTAGCAGATTTTTTCTTTGTAGTCAGGGTCTGTAGCAATGCAGCAATGCACGGGACATCATGGACAACATAGACCTGCTATTGCACAAAGCTACCTCATCTTAGGCTTATAGCCAGGAGCTGCTGTAACCAAAAGGGCTTATATTTGTTTTCTCTAAGTGCTGATGTGAACAATACTTCACTCGTGAAACTATTTGCACAAAGTAATTAGGAAGGGTGTGAGCTTGCTTGACTGAGTTATGTCTCATAACTTAGTTGTGTGCTCAAGACTACCTCTGCTATTAGGGCTGCACAGGTTGGTAATCAATCTGAGTGCATAGGCTCAGTCTCAGGAGCAGGTTTTTCGGCTGTGGTTATAGATACTCTCCTTTCTGCACCTTTGTTTTCCATGTCCCTTTTGTCTGTCTTACCTATTCATTTTGGGACAGGGAATGTTTCTGTCAATGTGCAGAGTGCCATGGTACACTAGTTTGAAGTCCTCATCATCTCTGTACATGCCTCAAACCCAGAATCAGTATAGTAACACCAGCATGGTGCTTGACCATTAAAATTGTTGTGGAAGCAAAGTAGTCCAGGCAAATAGCACATTAACAAAACTATATTGTCTCCTAGTTCCTTGCATTCTGCTATGCTATATAGCTACAACCTATGTAGTTGAACACACTTAGGCTAAAGGCACCTTGATATTGAACAGGACTACTATATAGAACTGTAATAGAAACTAAGGTCATTCTCAAGTGGTGCCCAAATTACTTAAAACAGGAAAAGGAATAAGATGAACAGTGGTAATTGTTTAGCAATGCCCTGGATGCAAATGCGACATTTTCATGTTCCAGGAGAGTTTAAGCCTAGGGGAGTAGCTATACAGCTAGGACAAAAAGGAAGACCAAAAATAAAGCTAAAGCAAGAGCAGCACACATATAACTGTAAATGTGTAGTGCGATAAATCTGAAATTTGGTGGTGGAGGAGGGAAGAGAGTGAGAGATAGTAGAAGAGAAAGACTGAGAGAAAAACTCAATGTCCTTCTGAATGAAAACAAATGAATAATGGTAAGTCAGTGCAAAAGCCACAGCTCAGTCTTTTTCTTCTTACCTTTTCTTGCTAGGCTTGTAGAAAGGCAGAGACAAATAATTGGTAAGCAAGAACTACATTTTATAAGAGGGGATTGTTTTTACATCTAGAAAAGAACTCATCACAAAAGTTTTCCTTCTCAATACAGCTGTTTCTTGAACTATAAACTGAATGCAATTAGATTTAAACTAGTTCTATGTTATAGCCTGTAAAATAAGGCCAGGATAGCTGTTGAGCCCCTGTCTTGCTGAGGTAATAGGAAAATAACTTGATTTATACTGAGTCCCTTTGGCCGTGTTTATATCTGGACTTGTGGAAAAAACTTCCGAGTGAGGCATTCCTACTCTCATTTTTGTAATTTAGACCACTTTGTTTTGTAATTTTTATTTTAGGTAATCTCTTTTGTAAGCAGAATGTCCTGCAGGGACCTACAATACTGAGTCCAATGCAAACAGGACATCGAAATGCATTACATTTAAAAACACACATTGGTGTATGGTTAAGATTACAACATTCAGGACTACAGTCTGTAACATTATATAGGGCTACACTATACAAACACTGGAAGAATTTCTCACAGAGTTACTATTATTTTTGAGGGAGTTTATGTTTGAGTTTCTTAACACCTTATCACAGACTTTAAGAACCTTTCCTTGAAAAATCCTCCCTCTTCTATTGTATGTGATAGAAATTGGTGTGTAACCAGACCATGGGATATCTCTGCACTGTCTATTCTTCTTAGGCAAACTATAACAGACCTTGAAGGCAGCTGGGATTTGCAAGTAGCCCTAGGTTTGGGCAGCAGATACAGCCAATCCTGAGGAGCAGCCTGGTATGTAGAACCCACTGGGTGTCAATGAGACTGCTCGGACCCATCTTCCACCTGGCCTCCCTCCTCTCTTCTGCTCGTTGCTCAGCTGCTGCCACCCAGGTACTGCCCTGAGCACTCAGCAACAGTTTTCTAGTCCCCGGTGTTGTCCCCTTGCTTGTGTCCCTTTGCTGTCCCTGCTGCTGTCAGATGGGGGTTGTTGAATGTTGCAAGGGGTAGACTAGGCAAAGCAGACTGCCAGAGGCTGGAGGACTTCCCAGACTTCAGTCTCAAATTCAGTGGCTTCTATTATGAATGTATAGGAAATGTAGAAGTTGGTAGTATGTACTTGTATTGAAAGTAAGTCCCATATTAAGTTGGAAGTCTAGCAACCTAGTTGGGGCTTACTTCAGCCTTGCGAGAGAGTTAAAAGTGGGGCGTCAGGGTTTATCTCTGTCTGGTAGAATGGAAATATGTGAGAAGATTTGGCCTTTGTAGAAGATAGTTTCCAGTCTAATTCACTTCAGTGATTTCTGTGTTTGTCTTGCAGCTTGTCCTGCAATGAGATGGAATGCCACATTGTGTGGGAACTTACTGTTTTGTAACTAGGTTTTGTAAAAAAATATTGTTTTGATAGAGATATTATTCAACTTAGGCAGCACCCAAGTTTTACCCAGGCCTTACACCTACTTAATTTGCTCATATACCACAGAAGTGTGTCCCAGATTTCTCAGATGACTTTGACTATTCCTCCCTCCATAATTAATTTAACACACCTGTGAAACCAGCACAGTTTACTCTCTTTGGAAAGCCATGTACCTCCAGCACAACTTAGTCATTCCCAGCTCCTTTTTATCATCTATCAACTTTCTTGCAGGGGAAAGAAATGGCAGTGCAGGAGCTGCTGAAAGACAGCATCCCTACAGCCATAAAATTGCCACATTAAGATGAGTGACAAGGTAGCTTTTAAAAATCTCCTGATTCAGCTAAAAAATAATGTTTCCTCTAAAAACTTGTCTAACCATATTAGTTTAAAAGAGCAACTTGATGAAGAAGAACAAATTCCAGTCTCTATGAAGGCAGCAGAAATCTGGAATTACTTTTTAATGACTGAAGTGCAGTTATAAAAGATTTCCACTTGCAAGTAAGATCAGTTTTGGGCCCATATCATGAGACACAGTTTAATGATATTTTAATGACTCTTTGTACCAGGTGTAGCTAAAGTATGTATATGGATTTTAGTCAGGAGGAATAAATACCTGGGGAAATTCTAGACTCCTTTTTAGACACGGAAGAGAGAGAACACTTGTGAATTAAAAACAATCCTAGAGACAGCCTTTGGACATTGCTTTCAGAAAGATTGATTCCTATCATCTTATCAGTCAAAACATGTGACTGCAGAATGTACTAAGAGCCAGCAGGTCGTTTCCAGAGCTATGACACAGAAATGACCATCAGATTATACGCTCGAGCACAGAAGGTCAGCAGTCTTGCTGTGATCTTGGAAGAGGACAAATTCTTCTCTGTTACCAGGTACAAGTTAAAAGCTAATAATAAAAAAAAAACAAACCAAAAACCAAAAAACCAAAACCCAAAAGCAATCGATTTTAATGAAGTGACTCTGGATTTACACCGTTACAGCAAAGACGAGAATTTGGCTCATTGTGCGTAGATATATCTATGAATAATGTTCTTAACCTGTTGGAAAGCTAATGATGGAAAACGTTTCCCATAAAAGTATATATATTACAGCTGTGTAAATATATTAAAAAACCCCAAACTGTCAGCAAACTTGCTGACAGATGTATGAGTGTTTGAACAAATCCTCTGTAGTCCACATAGCTTCTTTTTTATTCTCTATATAGATACACACACATGAATATATAGACTTAATATTTAAAGGATGTAAGACTCTTAAGAGAGCTAATTTTGATCATTTAGCTCCCCCGAACAAACGCGATCCTGTTGCAGAATACATGCTATGGGATGTGCTGCTTATGAAACACATTTTATAAACCTTACCTGGTTGCCAGCTGTAAAATTCAGCAGTCCATCTATATAGTAACCCTGAGACATAAGAAACAGAGAGCCTTTTTTTCTTCCTTCACATCTTCCAAGGGACAACAAGAAGCACCCTAATGACAGCACTGGAGTCTCCCCAAAAATTCCTCAGCAAGAGCAGCTGGGTTTCTTGTGTTATAGTTGCCATAAGCTGCTTTTATTACAGGCTAGTCTCAATTTTCTAAGGAGCAAGGAAGAAACATGGAGTAGTTGCTTTTAAGTCCCACTGTATTGGAATTACTTCTGGAGAGATGTGAATGACAAACTCAGGGCTAAATCTAGAGACACAATCGGTCCTTCATTTTTATAACTGTGTTTAATCAACAAAGTGACTCCTGACCCACACTTGTACGTCCCCTATTTCAGTGGAAAAAAAGGGGGGTAAAGGGAAGATTTGACACATACTTCTGGCATTTTTAAAAGCTAATAAACTGGTCAGATCTCTGTAACTGAGTAGTTATAGTGAATAGTTAGTGTTTTTGGCAGGACTGTTAAGACATATTTACAGCATGCAATTGGAAAATAAGCTTGTTATAAATAAACTAATCCCAGTGACATATTAAGAAAATATTGGATATGTACAAAATGACAGTATTAAACAATGAAAGTATTTCCTGAGGAGCTGAGCCTTAGCAAAAGCCACAGACAAAATATTTTTAGTGGCATTCCAACACTCTGTGTTTCAGAGCCATTTATAACAGAGCTCATTATGAGATATTCCTTTCTGCTACAGGCCACAGCTGGATATACCAAAAAATAACCCTCAGAAAAAAATAAATATTAAAGAAATATTTACCTACTAGAAAGATTCACAGTACCTGGCTTTATTTCATATGGCTAATTTCTCCTTTTCAATCCACCATGTGGGTTCAAGAGAAGAATTTGACTTTATGTCTCCAAATCCTCAAGCCCCTGCCTTTCCTGAGGTCTGCTGTAAATCCCCAGTCATTCCCATCTGCAGGAGCACAGAAATCCCAGAAAAAGACTTCTGCAGAATACTGGCAGGGCATGAGGATACCTGTATGTGTGGGCTATAATTACCTGCTCCTCTACCATCCTCCTACAACACAGTAGAGGTGAACCCTCTTACAGCATGTGTAAAACAGATCCTGACTTCAGCTATTGTAATGGGTATTGAAAAAAAGCTTTCAAGTGAGTCATGCTGCTAAAAGCTCAGGTATACTTTCTTGTCTTTTTAGAACAACTAAACAAATATCTGAATTGCAGCTCTTAAGGCCTAAGACAGTGTGGGGTGGTAGAACGTGAAAGAAAGAGAGCACAAGTATAAAATGCATAGCCTCTAGAGCAGGAAAGGCTTGAATGTCTTCAGGGCACTAGGAGGAAAATGCTCACAGGAGCACTTTGCAGGCTTTGTAAAGGATTAGGCATCACTGCCTATGAAGCTGGCCTGCCAGGCACAGGACAGCTGTGTTACTGTGCAGTGACACCAAAGAGAGCACTTTGGCTGTTTCACATTGGGTGTGTATCAACCTTAATAACATTCACGGTGGTCTACCTTGTCCTTCTGTTCCTGACCCAAAGGAGCTCTCCCAAGCACTTTTGCTTTTACATAGGATAACAGCCTACCTGGTTAAGCTCTCCCAGGGAGCAGACATGCAGGTAGAGCTGCCAGTTGGCTTCCCTAGATGCACTTACTATATAAATATGTACAGCAAGTGCCACCTTGTCTCATCCTTTGTATGTCCCCTGATGTGCTGACTAAACATATCCAATGCCAGTTATATATACAGATGCACACAAATCCATACCACTGTATGACAACAGCTGTGTCCTAGAAGTGAGAGGTGAAATGGATCTCTTGGGTCAGTTTGTCCCTCTGATCCAAAGGGATGCAATGCATTCTGAAATAGCAAACTATAGCTGTCTAATGAGAAGTCCAAGTATTCCCTGGGTTGTTTTTTTTTGCAGACAGATGTCCACTGCATCAAGAGTTAAGACTATGAAAGACCATGCAGACACACTGCTGTGCTTTGATGGGTGCTGAATCTCATTCTGGATTTTGAATAAATAAATGTCATTTGTTCTAATCAGGGTAATCTGACTCTTTTGATGACAGATTTTAGATCCCTTCTGGAATTGGCAAGGGTGGGTCTTGGCTCTAAGAAGAAACAAGAATATTCATACCTCCAGACACTCCTTCCAAGAGCCAGAACAGCAGTGAAGGCACATCTTCTGAGCTTATAAAAAGATTTCACAGGCCCCTCCTAACCTGTGGTCCTTCTGCTGTTTTGGATATGTACTACATGGTGGAAAATAAGTTTGAGAGTCCAAATTCTTTTGTTCTATGGGAAGGCTAGCATAACTGAGATGAGAATTTTAGCATTTCTACTGGCCTGTTTTTGTTTCACTGTCTGGATTGCTTGATGCTATGAATGGCTACACAGTAACCAAAGTTGTGGCAATGGCCAGAATTTCCTTACAGGATTGTTCCACTGACTTGAAAACTTAATCAGGAAATCAGATATTTCCTTACAGAAAGATACTAATTATATACTTATTTTCGTCCAAACTGTCCTCTGCAGGACCTCTAACATACTGTAGCAAGGTGAATTTGCTAGTTGTTGTATTTGTTCTTTATCCATGAATCAGATTACATTTTGAAGCTAAGACTTTGAAGGTAATTGAAGCATGTTTTAGATTCTACAGGAGTGGCCAAATTCTATTTATAGGTAGCATAAAAACAGAATAGTTCCTCTAGGCTTTATTTTACTAGTACAAAATTGAATAAAATACAAGTGTCTCAACTTAAATAGAGCTAACAATCCACTGAGGGGTATAGATGAGGGTAACAACAGAAGACTAATGGTTTAGTACGTAAGTTAATTATATAAACCTTCTAGAAGCAAAAAATGAAACTCAATAGAAAGATTACTGTATTAAACAATAGTGAAGATATTACAGATTTTCATGAATCTGTATTTCCTGTGGGTAGCTTTATGCATAATAAAAAATATTTTTACTGTGAAGGTGGTTGACAACAACTTGAAGATATTGTCTAGAGAAGTTGTAGCATCTCCATTCTTACAGATATACAGAACTCGACTTATCATGGCCCTGAGCAAACTGGTTTAGCTGTAGGCTTGGACTAGATGATCTCTAGTCCCTGACAACCTCAGTCATTGTGTAATTCTGTGATTCTGTAATTTCAGGGGCCAAAGGAAAGTTTAAGAAAATATAAAATATACCCTTTTCTAAAACTTTGTCTTTTAAAGTCTCTGGCTTGCTTAACAAATAGAAGCTTTTGCTTTGTAGACTTTTTTCATGGGAAGTTGTAAATGTGAAGTGGAGCAATAATACAACATAGAAAAATTGTTGAAGGTACATAAAAACTTTGGATACCATTTTTCATTTCTTCCTGGATGTCCTAGTTGTAAAAGGCAGAGCATCAGAAGTGAGTGATGAAGAATGGGACCACATTCAGAAAGCACTAATGTAAACTGGAAACATAATCAATAATCATATAGCAGAATGGAGAGTCATCAGTATTGTATTGACCTTAGGAAATCTGCTGTTGCAAAAATAGGTATGGTGACTGTCATGTTCAGGACAACTAGATAATGGGCAATTATAGCCAAATTCCTTCAACTTTCCCTGTAATTAAAGTAATTATATACCCAACATGCCTATATCCCAAGCTGTGAGCATGTTAGAAAAAAGTTATTTTTTTCATAAAAATATTAAGCTGCATCATCAGTATTAATCTTTCCCTGTTAAAAACTTCGTTATTTCTAATAATTGAAGTCCAATGTATTATGCTTTTTGTATTGCAAATCTATCTGTATTTTCCTTCAGGGCAGAAGTTCTTAAGCAGCTGTTAATAGAGAAAGGTTTAACAGTATAAATCATTTTAACTTCAGTTTGATTCTAAGTAGCAGCTGCTTTAGTCTACTTCACAGCACATTATGTTTGTAAAACAATGTGAATTGGGCTATACTTCAGTGGTTGTCCTGTTTGTCTGGTGACGGTTAATTCAATATAGTGCAGCATTTTACTGTCATATTTATAAAGAACAACTGATTCCTCTCCTGGGAATTTTTTTTCTGGGCTGTTTTCCACCTTTTGAATTATAGTAGTAGATTGACTTCTGTTGGAGTAGAAGATATTTTCTTCCCATGGAAACATACATATTTGACTAAATTTTTGCTGATGTATGACTTGTGCAATTCAGTTAAGGGAACGTATGTGCATGTTGTTTATGACCTTATCTTACATGCACATAATTACAGGGCAAACCTGAAAATATTTACTATACCTAATAGTCACCTAAGTCAGTGTAGCTATTTTTGCACAAACAACCTTTACATGTTTCACTTACACCAAAAGGTTAAAAAATGCTAAGATTTTTTTTTTTTCTGTATGCTTTATTATTATATAGTCAGATGATATGAATAAATTCATGGTTTCACTTTACTCTTAGCGTATGGCTAGGATTTGTGCCCTTTCTATTTCTACAGTATTATTTGAATTTACTAGTTTCCCCCAGACAGTTTTAAAGAGTTTACATTTCAACTAAGCTTAAGATAGATATGGGTGTACATTTGAGAAAGTTTTGCACATTTTGATTCACTTTTCCCATATTTTGTTCGTAAGTTTATATATCTTTATTTCTCATTGAATTTTGGATGTTTGTTTCTTTGAAAAGTAGAGAATTTCTACTCTTTAAGCAAATACATATGTAACACCCATGCAGGTGACAACACTTCTCAAATGCTGTAGTGGTGTGACTGTAGCTGGTGTTACTAAATATATAAAAATTTCTGAACTTTGTTTATAATGCTTTTAGACACCTAAAAGCAATGCATTGGCCAATACATGGTCAGGAGAACACTGACAGACAAACTCTGGTAGGTCTTAATGAACTAGTTAAATCAGCACTTCTTTCAAGAAGATGCAGCTTTCAATTGCAGAGTTGGCAGAATAGAGCATTTTAATGCAGCTCAGCTGTTCCATTGTACAGTCCTGTATATAAGCTTAACTTAGCAATAGAAGCTGTTTTGCAGTAAGATGCCAGATTATGAACTGGAGCAGCTGAGGTGCAGCAGGTTTTGCTGTATCTGGAACAGGAGCAAGAATTTCTGGCAAAGGGTCAGTAACAAACAGCTGGGATGGGGGAAGAAGAGGCAGTAAGGTCTTAGCCACCACAGCTGTTTGCTTAGTGAATGTGAGTCAGAATCCTGAGAGAAGCTTATAGTCAAAAATAGTTGAATAGTTCACGAAACACCTGTAGTCTGAAATACATTCACAGGGAATATTTGTTGAACAGCTGTAAATGATGAGTAAAAGTACCCATATCTGCTCTTGGATCATTTGCACAGAGAAAAGAAGGCTATGTCTGTAGTATAACATCTTCTTTATAAAGCTCAAGGCCTTGTACCTGGACTTTGAAGGTAAAATATTTTGGATGGAGATGACTTATTTTAAGTGTGTCCTTGTAACCAGTATGTCCATATCTCTTTGTAAAATTCAATCTACTTGAAATTCTTCTGAAAATGGCACCATGGCACCTGCCCCTTACAGTGTTGACACAGTTTATTAGGAAATACCACCACAGAAGTCAGAGGATATTGAGAAAAAAACCCCAAACATGACAGCAGCTCAAAAAGACTCAGTGTCAAAATACATGTTCTGTTTTTCACTCCTATTTTTCTGATAATTTTCTAACTGTCCTCTACAGAGAAGATCTCACACCTATCTATTTATTGATCTATATTCATATCTATAAAATATATGTCCACTACCCAAGCATCTGGGAGGTATTATACATTCACAAAAAGCCTAATAAATAATTCACAACATATCACCAACAACTGCTAGAGAAAAGAGAGTCCTGAAGCTAATTAGTATCTGAGAGCACAAAAGTCCTCTACAAATGCCAGGTCTAACCAATTTCCCTGCTAATTCTGCTAAGATAACAGCCCCATGGATTTTCTGAGGAAGAAGCACAGGTAAAGAGATAAGGTTTGTTCTGTGCCTAAAGGCTAATGGGACTCACAGTCCAGCTGGGAATCAAGTTGTAGAGCTAAGCATTCTACAGCAAATGTTTTCCCATTGATTACTGTAACTGGAACTGACAACAGAAATGCTCCAGGTGAACTCAATGACTTAAAAGATAAAGGCAAAAAAAAATAGTTGCCACACCATTTAAGGCTTTGAAGTTTATGCCAACGTGTTCAATATTATCACTCCACAAACAACACTTTATGGAATACTTTCATAAAAAATGCACTTGGAACTAAGAGTAAAATGTCCACGGAGTTCATTTATGAA
The DNA here is from genome assembly GCA_024336885.1 of Actenoides hombroni. NCBI lineage: Eukaryota > Metazoa > Chordata > Aves > Coraciiformes > Alcedinidae > Actenoides > Actenoides hombroni. The sequence goes on from WUAM01000299.1 coordinate 5,109,695, forward strand.
GCAATAAAAATAAATTAGTCATGGATCAATGGAATAAGGTAAAATCAAATCAGATTTGATTATTTCAACATTTTACAACCTGGAAAATAAAATATAATAGTTTGGAAAAAAGTTTTATGTCTTGACAATAAAATCTTTAAACAGTCAGATACATTACTTTGCATTTAATGTGAGGGCAAGCAAGTTGAAAGCTATTTAGAAACCTGCAGAACTCATTGACTTATACAGTAAAAATTTGGCAGATGCGTAAAGGTTTCAGAGTTCTGCTGACATGGGCTGGATGCTTAGGACCTTGTGGCACATACCCTCAAGTGTTTAAGCTCAAGAAAGAGACACTGGTCAAAGATTGAAGGGTTACTTGGTTGATCGCATTCTACAAATGCTGGGGTTCCCTACGTAGTTCAAGCCTGTTGGATACAATACTATTCCAGCATCTGCTTTGCTCCTTGGTCTCATTAGGAAGGGGAACCTTTCTTTGTCCCGTACAAATACTTTTCCAGACTTCTTTTACAACTCTCTGCCCTTCCCCCCCCACCCCCTGCCCCCCATCGTTATTGTCTAATGGGAAACAATAACATTGTTTGGTGGGGGCAAGCTCTACCACTGCACCAAAGATGGTGGAAATTCTTGTCCTTAGTTCTGTGTTAGAGTAATTGTGCTGGAGAAACATTTTTCAAAATGTCTAAGGGCAGTTTATAGGACACTGTTGAATCTTGGGAAGAAGTATATAGAATCACTAAGTATATGGAGACAACATAATGGAAGGTGAGAAGGAAAAATACACTACTACTCAAGTCTGAGAATATTCAAAATGTGTAATTAATCAGGACTTAGATAAAATTCTAATTCATGTAGAACATCTTACTTGCTGTGTTTCTCATTCAATGCTATTTAATGTCCTGTAAATTTCAAAATATGAGAAAATCCAAGAATCCCACTCCCCATGACATTATTCCCTCTATTAAACAAAGTACAAATTCTATTATTTGTCTTGTCCCATGTATGCTGACTAAAATGAACACCACAGGTACAGTCCCCTTAAGGAGGACCTGTTGAGAGAGGTTCTGCTTTACTTGTTTCACAGCTCTGTTACTCTGTTATGTCTCTACTCAGCCAGCAGTTGTCTTTTGGACAACACTGAAGAGCTTGGAGTTATCAATGCATTTATATTCAGTGTAGGACCATTGTTTAAAAATATCTAAACAAACTTACTGAGAGCATGGTCAGAGCACTCTTTGTATCCAAGGTTGTGCCTTACTTCATAAAGAAGCTGTTATGAAGTAATTTATTGTTTGTTTGCTAGAAATAGAGTTCTGAGATCACACTATCAGAAGCACAGATTTTGACCAGTTTCTGTTGACTCTCACCTGAGATTTCCTGATAACCAGATTGATGATATCAACACACTGTCTTCAGCACAGGCATGTCTATTTTGTTTGCTTCTTTTTACAGCCGAGTTGTCATTCTTGCACAAACAGTAATAACAGGTAATTGAAGACATGTTCCTTAGCAGTGTGTATAGCATCAGTGTCTTTTTTTTTGTTTCTTTACACTGCCGGTTGGTACAAGTTGTCACTAGTGCCACCTGAAGTATCTGTAGAGTCTGTCACCTCTACAGTCACCATCTGTCCTACCTGCAAATTTGACAGGGAAGGAGTGCAGATAAACAAAGGAGGAGCCTCTCCATGAGGTTCTTCCTGCTGGATTGATTCATCAGTGTTTGAGGATAGGGAAGGATCTGCTGTGGGCCATTGTGGACCTCACAGGTCCAGATGGGCTCCCAGGAGGGCATCAACTGCTTCCAGTCCCTTATAAGGAGGATCTGAGGCACTGGCAACCTCCTTGTGCTTTACAGCATGCTCCTAAAGTGTCTCTGCTGCTTGAGACTTCACAGAGAAAACTCCCCAGAGTCATGAATGTAGCTCCAGGCTTTAGTCCAGTATTTTCCATACTGCTGAATAAGAAATGATGGGCTGACCAAAGATGTAACAATTTTAAGGAATATTCACTCCTGATGCCTCTTGCTTTTATTTCTTTCTGTGAAGACTGTAACTCCACAGACAGCACATAAGGGGCAATGGTGAAGATTCTGCTACTGTGGAGATTATCGTAAAATCTTAGTTGTGCAACTCGTTTCTGATCCTCCACAAAATCTCTTGCTCTTTGTGCTTCAGAATGTGACACAGACATCCACTGGGATGACCTTTCAAGCCCTGTCTCAGTGTTTTCCCAAAGGACAGATAGATCAATCTACTAACACTGTAACAGTCAGAAAAATTAGCTTTACATCAGTAAATGACAGGTACTGTGATTCTTCTAATAGGATGCTTGTACAGCGCACTGAATGTCTGCACCAGTGTATTATGCATAATCATCACTACGACCAAATAGAATATTCCAGTATTTGAGAGTGTCAGGTAGCCTATATTTTTAGAATGGCATAGACAATTGAAACTATGGTTAAGAACTTTGCTCTTTGTAGAGCCATTTCCAAAGCTCTAGCAAAAAAAACTTGTAAAATATATAGATGCATACTTTTTGTCAGTCTTCTGAGATAAAATTATATCTCTTATAGAACTGTACACTTCCTGAATTTCCTTCATTCAGGCATTTTTTTCACAGAAGACGTGAATGACCTTAACTGACTTCACCCTATATAAAGTTAAGTGTATATAAGGTTAAGTGTAATGCCAGAAAGCAGGCAGCTGGGCTTCCAGTCAAAAGAAAGGAGACAAGTCTAGTTGGCAATTTATTTTATTCTAAAGTGGGTGTTTAAGTTATCCTGGCAGAGTATTGCTCTCAAAGTGACTCTTTTTACTAAGTATAGAGGGGTCACAGAAAATATAAGACCTCCTGCTCTTTGACAGGTGGCATCAGTCATAACTGTAATATGTGCAATCCTTGTTTTACACACTTTTCAATGTCTCCAGTATTGTTTCTAATATTGTATCTCTGTTTTACTGGGTCAGATTTAATAGGCAACCAGCGGATCAGGCGCAGTCAGCATGGGTTTAGGAAAGGAAGATCTTGCCTGATGAACCTGATCTCCTTCTATGACAAGATGACCCAACTACTAGAAGAGGGAAAGGCTGTGGGTGTGGTCTACCTGGACTTCCAGAAGGCATTTGACACTGTTCCCCATAGATTTCTAATGGAAAAACCGTCTGCTCATGACCTGGATGAGAATACAATCTTCTGGATCAAGCACTGGCTAGATGGACGGTCCCAGAGAGTAGTGGCCAATGGTATTAAATCCAGCTGGTGGCAGGTCACAAGTGGCATTCCTTAGGGCTCAGTGTTGGGACCATTTCTATTTAACATCTTTATTGATGATCTTGATGAGGACATAGAGTCTACCATCAGT
>WUAM01000299.1:5113158-5128315 GCA_024336885.1 Actenoides hombroni
TCCTTCCTTCCTTCCTTCCTTCCTTCCTTCCTTCCTTCCTTCCTTCCTTCCTTCCTTCCTTCCTTCCTTCCTTCTGCACTTCTTGCTGACCTCTGACTCCCACAGACAGTTTGCAGGTGGGAGCATTCACCACTTCTCATTCTTATTTGTCAGTTCAGGCACGGGAGATCCTGGGCATACTTCTCCCCACTCTTCTTGGATCCAAAATGCAGGCAACCCTGATGCAGGCATATTTGTTTAATAGTGGCTACAAGAGATGGGACTTCATCCCTCTAAGAGACAAGTGTCTTCTTGCCCTGTATTACCTAACTCCGTAGAACTTTGTAGACCAATATACCTTTTGACTAAAAGCATTACATTTTGAGGATCTGGCCCTTGATGCACAGGATGGAGTTTCCCCGCTTCTCAAGTGCTGGAGGCTACATGTCAGGTAGTAACTACAGCCAATGGAGAGACACAGGAAGTTTTAGAGTTGACTTCATCTCCTCTCAAAGCAGAAATGGAGTTCAGCTCTCTAAGAGACAAGTGTCTTCTCAAAGGGCCATCAATGTTCCCTCTGTAGTTAGTTGAGAGGTACATGCATTTCCAAAGGATGATTCATATAATCAAAAATTAAGTATGTAGAAAAGATGGGATAAACCCTCTAGAGCAACAATTTTCTCTGCACTGTCTGTTCAAGTCACTTAGATGACAATCTCGGACTAGATGTTTGAATTTTATAAGGCTGAAGTTAGGTGAGGTGAACCCTATCTAAACTTAAATTAAAATCACACAGTATCTAGAAGTGCACTTTAAACCACAAATATGACTGTTTTAAACTTGTATGCCTGTTGAAATAAAATGGGATTTGCATGTGGAGATCCATAAAGAAATTTTGGAAATACCAGTTTACCTAGTGGAAGATGGCAAAAATCATCATCCAGTACTCAGACATTTACAGGCTGTTGTTTATTGGGTGGTGGTTTGGTTTGTTTTAGGGTTTGTTTTTGTTGTGGTTTTTTTTATTATTTTTTCATTTGTTTTCGCTTTTTTCTCTTTTTTTCTCTTTTTTTTTTTCTTTTTTCTTTTTTTTTTTTTCCCCCCCCTGTAGATGAGTCATTTACATTAGTAGTCCAAGAACTATAGTCCTGTTTTTTGCTGTTCAAACATAATCACTGTAATGCTTTCAATTTCTTTTGAGGAGCAACTTCAGTGCTTTCTGTTTTCTTCAATGCAGTTGTTGCTTTGATTAATGATTTAATTGTTTAAACAGTTTGAAAATGTAAAGACTGCCTCTAAACCTGGCCCTATTTAATGAACAGCAAGAACAAAGAAGCTGCAGTATATGTTACAGATTTAGCTTTATTGTGGTGGCCCTGGTGAGATCACCAATTTGCTTGTCTACCTTTGCAGTCTAGCCATTATTTTCCATGGAACAAACCCTGTCATCTACACACAAAATTTAATCAGGAGAAAAGACAATAATGGCACTGTGAACAACTTCTGGCACAGCCCTGAATAACCTAAACTATTTTGCCTTCCCTGCAGTAGCATGCTCCATTTTGCTTGACATGACGATAAAGCTCAACAAAAGGCAGCACTCTTGATCCTGAGGAAAGCCAACCCACATCTCTGTCTATCCACTCTTAGAAGTGTGATGAGAAGGCTTCACTTATTACCTTTGCCTCTTTCTTTTAAGAAGAGTAGCAGCATGAGAGAGGTTTTTTTGAAGAAACACCATATATTATCATCATGCTTTTAAGTCATTACTTCTTAAATCCCCTGCCCCTTTTTTCAGATGACATTGGCTTCCTTCTTTCACAAAGCTTCACCCTGTTTTATCTCCCCTCCCCTCCCATATTTCTTCTTCTCGGCTTTGACCTCTTGCCAGAGTGACAATCCTCTCAATTCCATTAATTGAACTTTCACAGTGTTGAAATAAAGAAAGTATCACTGTGCTGGTGTACTGCTGTGCACTGCTTTCCATAAAAATACACTTTTTCTTCTATTCAACTCTTCTATTATATTAGTGCTCAGTGCTGTCGTCACTTTACTCATTTCCTCCAACTTGCAGCCCAGCAGAAAGTGGAAAGGCAGCCAGCTTTCAGCTCAGGATGACCACTCAAATATATGGAAAAAGCAAAAGCTTAGTTCCATAATAAGGGAATTGTTTCAGTTTTTTTCCTTAGAATCAGAAGTGCTGAGAAATGCAGAGCAGGCGCCATTCTGCTCTCTGGCTCACTGTGAGCTACAGTTTTTTTGACTGGTAAGTGGCCCTGTGTTTACACATGAGTAGCTCATGATGAGGAAAGTGATTCAGTGCCCAGATATCCTATTATCAAGAACATACAACATGTAAAGTAAGTGCCTGCTCCTGGACAAAGATAGTGAAGTTGTTAAAAAAAAACCTGTCTATGTTGTAGTTAAAACCACAGGAGATAATGTGAGTGCTGTGCATTCCTTGGTCTGTAAAACAGACGGTATCTTCTGCTTTATTGCATGAGTTATTTCATTTTTATCTGCTTAAAAAATTACTCATTAGGGATGAGCTGCAGGAGAGTGATTTTTGGATAGATATGGATCAAAACGAACACAATGAAAGGTGACCTTTCAAAAGGGGGATTACCTATAAATAGCAATGGTTATCCCTCACAGCCTTCTGCCGTAAGCCTGCCAGGAGTAGCAAAAGGAGACCCTTTCTACCAGTTCCTCCAGCATGATTTCAGATCTGCAGATAACACATTTTGGCCATGAATAACCGAAGAAAATTTGCAAAAGATCGAGCAAAAAGCCGTAGCAGCTGGCTGGCTGTTGATATTCCCCTGGGTTTATAAATTAGCTCAGAGCTTTCTTCTCTTTTCCCACGAACAATGGCACACACTTCACTCAAAAGAAATATTAAGATTTTGTGTTTGAAATATGTCACTTTGGGAGCTCATGTATTAAAAAAAATAATTGTAGCAGTTTTTAAAAAGCCAAGCAGAGTCAGCAGAGTTTATTCAAACCCCAGAGGGCTTCAATATCAGGCTGCAGTTCTTAACTACTGTTTTAACTTCTGCTTTGCACCATGGATCTGTAAAATCCTTTATTTGGAATGAGGAAGTATTGGTATTCCTGGTCATTTACTGTTGCTAAAGTGAAAGAGGTGAGCAAATTAATCAGGAAGAGATACAGTGTATTCTGTGTGTAATGTATGTTATTTGTTTATTTGTCCTGTGAGATTGTAATAAAATAATATTTCGGAGTTCCCATGAAGGTCACTCTGCAAAGGGACAGTGAGGAGAAGATAATAATTTAAAATAATCAGATGTGGTCGGTGTTTGAACACTTCTGTTTTCTTTGCAAGCTTATGCATCTGTACCATGTTTTCAGGTGCATCCTGTGTGCAGCCAGAGATCACCAGCAGCCCCTCCCCAACTGGCAAAACTACTTTAAGTTTCTGACTTTGTGACTTCATGCACTTAGGATAAAAACTCTGATTAAAAAAACCCCACCACAACAAACAAAACAAAAAAAATCAAAGCAGATTCATATTGGATAATTACTATGTTTATTGTAACTATTAAAATAATTATTAGTGACCAGGATCTATATATAAGACTGAGCTCAGCACTACATACTGTTGGTAAACAAAGTAAGAGACAATCTTTGTTGGAAGGAGTTTACAACCTAAATAGACACGCAGTCAAGAGGTGTTATTATCTCCACAGATGGTGACCAAGACACACTGATATGATGTGCCAAGGGATACACACAAACGTGAGGGGGCAGGGAGGGAGTGAGCCAACCACTGAAGCTAGGTTACCAGGCTGCCGTGCCCACTGCAAACCTAACAGCCGCTGGGTTTTCCTGTGCTCGCAGATGGGAGTACATGACAAGCATCTTCCTCTTCAGCTGCTCCAGCCCTCACTTTGCCCTCACAGTTGATTTCTGCTAAGCGGTGCCAGATTTCTGTTTACCCAGGAAGTATTTGTTACTGGTTGGCTCCACAAAAGAGGTTTTTTGATTCTGTCTTGCAGATGTTGATTTAATGCATAGTTGACAGCTGTTTCTCTTCTTTAACATCATGATCTGGAAGCTGTTCACTTTGGATGTTTACAGCTGTTGTTGGTTTAACAACAGTGCTTCATTCAACCTTTCCACAGCCTAGAATTCCTACCTGAATTTATTGAGGAGAAATGTCACCTATAAAAATATCAGGATTCTTAAAGACAAGTTAGTGAAAGGGATTTTATGATATCATGCTGGTACTAGAAACAGACTGTGTGACTGAGAAGATAGCTTGCAGTCCTGTGTTGCTGCTGCCTGTGATACGGTGACTTATTTTCAGTGCAACACCACCGAGCATTGCAAGTTCTCTTTTGACATGAAAATTCCCTTAATGATGATAGGAAGCGGATCTCTTTCCCTATTGCTATCCAGTGTTTACACTTACATGCAACTCCAGTCCAGGATCAGTGTCCTGTTGTGACCTCTCCTGCTAGGACAGGTATAGAAAATGATTCCTGTCCACTGATAATTTCCTATTCTCCTAGAGAATAGGAAATGTCAGCAGATGTTAACTGACAATTTACATCTCCTGGTTTTCCTTACAGCGTAAAATTGAGGGTAGCTTTATCATGCAGTTGCCTTGCTGCTCCACTCTAACTGGCAGGTTAGGTTTTAAATGTGATTTATAATGTGGATCTTGTTTCTGTGTTGGAGTGCTTTTGGATTACAGCATGAAATTTGAATGTGTCTAAATAAAGGGAATGCAGTGGTGGTGGTAGCTGGGAGGCAGGGATTATATGAAAGCTTTCAGGACACTCTGAGCAGTGTACTGCAGTAGCCAAGGGATTTTTATGGGCACAGAGGCACAAAGTAACCCCTCTAATCCCTTTCTCACTGGCTTACAGACTCTGAAGAAGCTTAATAATTACAGGGGAATTCAGTCAAAGTGTTTTTAAGGACATATGTGCAGAGGCTTATTTTAGTCATTTCCTAGCAGCAAACTCACTGGCATATTCTCAAGGAGAAATCTGAGTGCTAGTTCTCCTTTCTCCGACCCCCCCAACAAAAAGATGATGATTTACAATTATATCAAAAAGAAGCTTAACCAGTGAGGGGCTGAGGGAGTATTTCCCAGCCTGTAGTATTATGTTTTTTCTACAGCCACATCCCTCAGCCCTCTCTTTCTGGTGAAATACAAAGCAAATCCCTGTTCTGTTGAGCTCCCCGGATAGATTGCTTTCAGGGGAAGGCCAACAGGAAGCCTGCATGTTGTCTTTGAAATATTATCCTTTTGGAGAAGTATTTCACCTTCTCTGAAATTACTGTTCAGAGAATATCATCAGCTGATGGTGACTCTACTGCTTTTGTATCGCTACCTATAAGTATGTCCTTTACTGCATGTGTACTATATATATGCATATGCAGGAGGTTTCCAGGAACTGTTTCAGTGCTGAGCTTTTAGTTTTGTACCTCTGTCATTTCTGGAGGAATCTGTGCCTCAAAGGAGAAAGATAGGGTGTTACTGTCTCACTCTGGAGAGTTTTCATTGTTTTTTTTTCTTTGACAATCTTGTTCAATTTAAAAATTCTGGCATGGATTTTCCCTCATTCTCCCTCAAATGTCATCTCATAAGAAAACTGGTACAAAAAATTACAGATACATAAAATATTTTTTGAGTAGTACTAGTAAAGCATGATGGGAAGTATATACTTGTTTTATGGTACATGCTAATGCAGTGCTTGGCATCCCACTGTTGTTTGGGGTATAAACTGCAATAAAAATGAAAACACTTGTATCTCATTAATGCATTACTAACTAGAAATGGCCAATTTTCTCAGCTTTGTAGCAAAGATTAAACTATTGTCCATATACTTGCCATTTCTGTAAGACACTCTTGAGAACTATAAATTCATATAAAAATATATGAGTCAAGAATTAGCCTCAGATGTATGGAATTTCTGTTTTCAAATTGCCATATTCTGTCTGCATCATCAAAAAGACACTAAATAAAGTCTTGATCCTTTTCTGCTGGAGAACAGATTTCTCATGTTAGGATTACAACTCAACTTTAGTTTGAACCCTTAGCATTTGCTATGCCAGGTCCAGTTTATTGTGTGTGAAGCATTGAGATGAAACAGTATAAATGAATACAAGATCTGCCTTTCTTGTTTTGATTTTTAAAACCTGTAGCATTTTTTGTAGAAAGGATGTTTGCTGAAAAAATATTAATCTGAATAATCTTTCCTGTGACCCCATTTTTTTTATTTTTTTTTTTTCCTAGGAGAAATTAGTCTCCTTTTACTTAATGCTTTCCCACCAAAGGGAAGGCAGTCTGGTTCATGTGCTCTAAGCAGTTTAGATATGAGATGATTTAGCATACCTCTGGTTTCAAATTTGGATTGTAGACACCAGGATGAAGCAATGGGCATGTGGGTGCCAGTGCATGCTCAGACCCTGGTTGGCTGCACATGAATATGGTTGCCATTGCAACCACGTCAGCCTCTTGCACCTTCTCATACTGCTTTCTACTGCTTTGCATAAGAGATGCAAAGGGGAAAGAGAGAGCTTTCACCCTGCACTGGCAAGGTCTCCTTCGTCATGTGATGACTTTTAAGCAAACAGAGTTTTCAAGTTGTCTGAGAATCTTCAGACACCTATAACACCTTCATTGATTTTTTTGTGGATGGCATAGAGTAACCTATATTTAAGATGGGTGGGTCTGTGCCAGTCTAATGTCACAGAATCATAGAATTATAGAAAGGCTTAGCTTGGAAGGGACCTTAAAGATCATCTAGTTTCAACCTTCCCTGCCACAGGCAGGGACACCTCCCACTAGACCAGTTTGCTCAAAGCCCTGTCAAACCTGGTCTTGAACACACACAGCAACGGACCATGCACAGCTTCCCTGGGCAATCTGTTTCAGTGTCTCATAACCCTCAGAGTAAAGAACTTCTTCCTATTTTTGATCTAAAACTACCCTCTTTCAGTTTGAAGCCATTATCTTTCATCCTATTACTTCAATTCCTTGTAAGAAGTCCCTCCCCAGCCTTCTTGTAGGCCCTCTGCAGATACTGGAAGGCTGCATAAGGTCTCTCTAGAGTCTTCTCTTCTCCAGGCTGAACAACGCCAACTCTCTCAGTCTGTCCTTGTAGGAGAAGTGTTCACAGAATCACAGAATGTCTTTGGTTGAAAGATGGCACTTCAAGATCATCTAGTCCAACCTTCAACCCAACACTGCATGCTCACCACTAAACCATGTTCCTAAGCACTAGGTCCACATGTCATTCTAATGCTTCCAGGGATGGTGACTCCACCCAGACCATTCCAATGTTTGATAACCCTTTCAGTGAAGAAATGTTTCCTAATATCCAGCCTAAACATCCCCTGGCGCAGCTTACATTCATTCCCTCTGTTCCTGTCACATGTTACGAGGGAGAAGAGGCTGTCCCCCTCCTCGCTCCAGCCTCCTTTCAGGCAGTTATAGAGAGTGATAAGGTCTGTCCTCAGACTCGTCTTCTCCAGACTAAACAACTCCAGCTCCCTCAGCCACTCCTCATAGGACTTGTGCTCTAGGCCCTTCACAAGCCTTGTTGCGCTTTTCTGGACACACTCCAGCACTTCTATGTCCTTCTTATAGTGAGGGGCCCAGAACTGAATGCAACATTCAAGGTGTGGCCTCACCAGTGGTGAGTAAAGGGGGACGATCACCTCCCTGTTTGTGCTGGCCACAGTGTTTCTGATACAAGCCAGAATGCCATTGTCCTTCTTGGCCACCTGTGCGCACTGCTGACTACTAGTCGACTATTGATTAATACCCCCAGGTCCTTTTCCAGCTTGCAGCTTTCCAACCACACATCCCCAGGTCTGTAGCTTATCATGGGGTTGTTACGACCCAAGTGGAGGACCTGGCACTTGGCCTTGTTGAACCCCATGCAATTAACTTTGGCCCACTGATCTGACCTGTCTAGGTCCCGCTGTAAATCTTCCCTACACTCTAGCAGATCAACATACCCACCTAGCTTGTCATCTGCAAATTTACTGAGGGTACACTCAATCCCCTCATCCAGATCACTAATAAAGATATTGAAGAGAACAGGCCCAGTACTGAACCTCAGGGAACACCACTTGTGACTGGATGCTAGCCAGATTTAGCTCCATTCGTTACCACTCCAGCCATCCAGCCAGTTTTTTATCCAGTTCAGAGTGAATTTATCCAAGCCTTTTGCCATAAGTTTCTGAAGGACAATGCTGTGGGAGACAGTGTCAAAGGCTTTACTAAAGTCCTGGTAGACAATGTCCACAGCTCTTTTCTTATCCATTAGGTGGGTCACCTTGTTGTAGAAGGAGATCATGTTAGTCAGGCAGGACTTCCTTTTGTAAACCCATACTGACTGGGCCTGATCACCTGGTTGTATTGTATGCGCTGTGTGATGGCACTCAAGATGACCTACTCCATAAACTTCCCTGGCACTGAAGTCAGACTGACAGGTCTGTAATTCCCAGGATCATCCTTTTGGCCCTTCTTGTAGATGGGTATCACATTTGCTAGCTTCCAGTCAACTTGGACCTCCCTAGTTAGCCAGGACTGTTGATAAATAACGGAGAGAGGCTTGGTGAGCACTTCTGCCAGCTCCTTTAGTAGCCTTGGATGGATCCCATCCATTCCCTTAGACTTGTGCACATCTATGTGACACAATAGGTCACTGATCATTTCATCTCAGATTATGGGAGTTGCATTCTGTTCTCCATCCCCATCTTCGAATTCGGAGACCTGGACCCTCAGGTAGCAACTGGCATTGCTGACAAAAACTGAGTCAAAGTGGGCACTCAGCAGCTCAGCCTTTTCCTTGTCCTTGGTCACAAGGTTCCCTCACGTATTCAGTAGAGAGTAGAGATTCTCCTTAGCTCTTCTTTTACTGTTAATGTATTTATAGAAACACTTTTTATTATCTTTAATGATTCTGGCCAGATTACGTTCTAGCTGAGCTTTAGCCTTTCTAATTTTCTTCCCACCTTTGCAACAACCTTGTACACTTCCTGAGTTGCCTGCCCCTTCTTCCATAGCCGGTAGACTGTCCTTTTCTTTCTGACTTCTGCCCAAAGCTCTCTGTTTAGCCAGGTCGGTCTTCTACTGTGCCGGCTCATTTTATGGTACACAGGGACAGATAAATCCTGTGCCTTGAGGATTTCCTTCTTGAGGAATGTCCAGCCTTTCTGGACTCCTTTGTCTCTGAGGGCTACCTCCCAAGAGATGCCATCAACCAATCTCCTAAACATGTCAAAGTCTGTCTTCTGGAAGTCCCAGGTGGTAGTTCTATTGACCTCCCTTCTTACTTCCCTAAGAATTGAAAACTCCACCATGTCATGGTTACTTTGCTCAAGACAGTCACCAATCTTCACATCTTCCACTAGTTCTTCTCTGTTCACAAACAGCAGGTGTAGTAAAGAGCCTACTCTAGTTGTCTCGGTCATCAGTTGTGTTAGGAAGTTATCTTCCACACACTCCAAGAATCTCCAGGACTGCTTCCTGTCTGCTGTATTATATTTCCAACAGACAGCTGGTAAGCTGAAGTTGCCCAAAAGAACAAGGGCTAGAGATTCTGAGACCTTACCCAGCCATCTGTAGAACACTTCATCAACTTCTTCATCCTGATTTGGTGGTCTATAACAGATCCCTACAATGACATCTGCCTTGTTAGCCTTCCCCCTGATTCTTACCCATAAGCATTCAACCCTATCATCACCATCATCATCATGCTCAAGACAGTCAAGACCTTCCCTAACATACAGGGCCACACCACCACCTCTCCTTCAAGCTCACTGATCATCTTTGTGGCCCTCCTTTGAATCCGCTCCAACCCGCTCCATGTTCTTCTTGTGTTGGGGGTTCCAGAGCTGGACACATTACCCCAAGTGAGGTCTCATGAGAGAGGAGTAGAGGGGGAGAATCACCTCCCTTGACCTGCTGGCCATGTTTATTTTGATGCAGCCTAGGATACAATCGGGGATTTCTGGGCAGTGAGCAGACATTGTTGGCTCACGTCCAGATTTTGTCAACCAGCACCCCAAAGTCTTTTTCCCCAGGACTGCTCTCAGTCCATACTCCACCCAGCCTGTATTTGTGCTTGGGGTTGCCCCTATTAATAAATCCCAGCTCACGATAATGCAGTGTGCTACAAGCTCTTAGACTGCACTGCTGAAAAATTACTCATGCTGAACAATGTTTCTCTCGTAACTAGTTCTGTAGACTCCTGCAGAATGACTTAGTGTGAATGCAGGTGACATAATCTGGCCTTTCACATTTGTAATTAGAGTTATCAGCTTAAAAAAAAAAAAAAGTGTGGGATTTGCCATTAACTCAAGCTGCTGACTGCAATCAGGTTTTATTTTCTTTGAATGTTTCCAGGAAAAGCTGCTTCCTGAGCAAAAGAAATAAGAAAGATCAGGAAAGTGACTAACATGGAAACCTTAATGACGCCTATCAAGTAGAATAACTGAGAACACCAAGGATTGTGGCAAAATGGTCTGTTTGTTTAGCACAATAATTACTAGCTATTGTTTTTCAAGCAAATGATGGAGACTTGGCAATGATTAGTCTATAACCAGAGAAGAAAAACACAAAACAAAATAAGAAAGGGATTATAAAATACTAGGAAATAAAACACATGGAAAACTTTATGTAGACATGAGTTTCACTCCAGAAATAGTCAATGATCGAGTATACTCCTCATATATGCTAATAAAGTCAACACATCTACACTGGGTTAAGTTTAATCTAATGACTGTGATCACAAATTAGCTCTCTTTGGCAATAAATAATCTTTTGCTGCTTGAATATGTACAGCCCTACTTTGTACACCTTTGTGCTTCCCCATTGGCTTCATTGGTTGATGGGAATAGCGATGGTATTTCCTGATGAAATAACCGTAAACATTTGCAGAAGAACATCACCACTGATGACAACTCTTCATCACATCCATTTCTGCACTGTTCATCTGTCCCAGCAGGGACCTCATGTTACAGTAGGAACACAATCTAAAAGGCAACATGGCATTAAAATATTGATGGAACAATGTTAGTAGGAAGGGGAATGCATATTTAATAAGTACCTAGATGCTTTTCATGTACACATGTGACACCAGATCTCTCAGGTTAATCGGTGAGGTTGGGTCAGTCCTTATGAAGGGAAGGTTCCAGACAACGTATGGTGTTATCCTGTTGTAGAATATGTCTTTCAGTGACTTGACAGACAACAAAGGAGCAGGGTAAGTGATGTCTTGAATCTAGTTTTCCTCTGGAGATACTGTACAGGTATGTCACCTCAGGAGGTGCCTCAAAAGGCCCATTTCCTCCATGAATACCTTCTTTGTAAGGAAGCACATGCTTTTGGGTGCTACTAATGTAGCCTTCTGTGGACTGATAGGAAGGCTGGAAGACATAACAGTCATTGTGGCTCCCCACTTGAAAGCTGGGAGATGACATGACTCTGGATTTACCAGCATGAGGAAGTCCCAGTCTGCCCTGAGAAAACGTCTGAGGGAGTAAGACAAAAAGCTCATTGTGTCCTGAACACCCCATCACAGAGAAAGGTCAAGAACAGCACAACACAGGCTATTAATGGCAAGGAGCTGTAAAAGCTCTGGCTTCTGCATGGTGAAACAGTGGTTCTGACTATGATGCACATTAAAACCTGCAACTCCACCTTGATCTATGCTAGGCCTCCACATGCAAGACTATAAAACTGCACGTAAAGGTGTGGGCGCACCTCTGTGCTCTGGCTTCGGAGAGGTGTGAACTGCAAGCAGCTGTTGGGTTTTACACAGGAGATGGTTTCCAAATGGTTGCTTGTAGATGCATAAATATTAGCCTTTGAATTGAAAAATTGTCCCTTGTGTTAATGTATGTAAGTATCCTGACGTGTGCTAGTATGTTTGTGTGTGTATGTTTAGGTACTTGCTCCTTTATCTGAATAAAAATAACTAATACAACCCCTGTACGTTTTTATTATTATCAGCTCTTCTTCAGCTCTTGCACACCATGCATTTGGCATGAGTAATAAAACTTACTTAATTGCTGCAATAAAGGCAAATTTGTATGCTTGAACTTTGAGTTTGAAGGATTTTCCATTATATAACCATATACTTTTACATAGACAATAAAGTAATGGATGAATAGAAAAGTACTTGGAAACAGTGGCAAACCTTATTATGAATGTCATCTATTGGTGACTAGAGTGAGTTGTAGATTGCTTTTCAGTCCTAATCACAGCCCCTGGGTTTTTCCATCTGGGAGTGCACGTTTCCTTTCAATCAGTTAGGTAGTGGTAAGAAAAAAAACTCTATGGTAATGAGAAAAAAAACAGTTCAGTTAAGGGAAGAAGGTGTTTTCACATAACCTGGGCAAAGGTAAAGCACATTGCAGGTAATTATTAGTCCATTACATTCCAGGCAAAGCATACTTGCAAAGAATTAACAGCGATGTGCACTGAGTCAGAATGATGCTTTCATCATAAATGTACTCCATGTTCTGGCACATTGTTGCAGCCACAAGTCTCTGAGGATCATTATGTTATCACAGGCTTCCCTTAAGATGTATTCAGTGATAATGTTGGTTATAAAGAACTTTAGAAAAAGATGGAAATATCACTGTTAGGACAACTTTTACATATATTGCCAATTCACCATTTACAGACTCACTAAACTTGGGTTTGATTAATTTTACAGCTGTTTATTGGTTTATAAAATATTAATAGGAGCAGTAGAATTGATAGAAAAGCCAGAAAGAACAAAGAAATAAAACCAAAGTAGAATATAAATCTGAAGACTGGGAAACTTCTCTAGCTCCACCTTTTACCAGCATATTTGGGAAGATCTGAGGAAAATCTAGTAAAAATAAGTGAAAGTGCAGGACTTTTGAGGAATCAAGTTACTCAAGCCAGTAATGTCTGATTTAGAGCCTCTCCTGAAGTGAAGGGAACACAGTAAAGATATTTAGCATGTGTATAGAAACAGACAGGCAGATGCTAAAATGGGGCCCACAGCAGCATCTCAGCTATTTATTTGGCATATTGAGATCTACAGAAGTAACAGAGCAGCTTATACAAAACACTTCCAAATGAGCTGGAACAGTAAATATGAATATAGTTGGAAGTGTTCAATGCAAAATGCACACTGAAGTTGCAAGAACTATAGAGCAACCATACTGTATTACATGAAAAAAATACCAGTTTGGATCTCTCTCTATTGAGCAAACACTCATAATGGAGAAAAATGCATCTGCATTCCTCTCCTGGGCTTCTCCTGCCTCCAGTGGAAGGGGCAAGGGTGACAACACCTACGGGGTGGGCCAGGATGACTCCACTGGAGACCCTTTGTCCCCAGCATTACAGCTGCAGCCTATTGCCCCCAGTAGTTCCTCATGGGAGGCAGACACTGTACAGAGTGTTGTTGCAAGAACTATTGACCTGGTAGATGTCCCTGCAGTCCACTTATATTGACATTCCCTGAAAGGAACTAGAATACCTTTTTCATGGATTTCCTATGCAAGGCAAGGTCAAAAGGGAGAAGACATAACTTTGTATTCCTTCTTCCCTCTTCTCCTCTAGTCTTAGCCCAAAGACCTGGTGACTCACAAGCACAAGGGAATAGAAGAATCTCTGGCAGGAGGGAGGAACAGGTCTGTCACACAGAGGCTCCTCTCTGTGTGTCAGTCATGAGCAAGACTGCCTCAAGGAGGGGCTGAGCTGGCTGCATCTAGGTGAAGGGCTGCATGCACTTATCTTCTTGAATTGAAAGGACTGGACAGTATTTTACTATTTTACTGCAGGTACACATCAGAATAATTAGTGAATTAAAATGGATTTTCCACTAGGCAATGTGTTGCTGAAGCTGATTTTAGAAGAGGGTGATTTTTTTGTCCTTATTAATTAAAAAAAAAAAAAAAAAGCAAGACAGCTATCATGTGAGGGACCTGTATTCAACACTAGAAAGCTACACAGCTGTGGAGTTTGGATGCTGTCATAAAAATCAAATAGCACAGACATGGCTTTGCTGGAATACAACCCACTTTGTAAGTGTGCTGGTGCTTGGAATGTGCATATCACACAATAAAAGTGCTGCTCTTGTGTGTGTTCAAAGCAAGAACACCAAGAGGCCTGAAAAGCTGATGTAATGAGATTCAGGCTGCCCTCAATAGCTAAAATATTTAGTTCGGCAAATGGATATTTCAAATATAAATATTTATATGGGCCAAGGGCTCTTTGTTGCTCTTCTATTTTGACATTTTCAAATCCCTCAGCTTTACTTTTGTTACAAAGATGGCCTATTTGCAGATGAGAAGAACAAAGGTCAGTGGCTAGTTATGCAAAAATGGTGTTATTATCATAACAAAATACCACTTTTCCCAACCCACGAAGCCATGATTCCATATGCTTCAACATCATAACCTACACACTGATGGAAATAATACATCCCCCTAATTGTTATGAGGAAGTAAAATAATGAATAGAAAGAAACAAGTTATTTGACAACCTGATCGGATAGAATTATGGTTCATCAGGAAGAAATGTTAAGTGCATTTACCTTTCATTTCAGAAACATTCCCCAGGTGCTCTTAATAACAACTTGTTACATTCTGCAGGACTGGTATTCACTTTCAATACTATCACTAATGAAATTCTTCATTCATTCATTTAACAGTGTGCGCACTTTTTGGGTGAAAACAAGTTTAGAGATTTAGGAAAATTATATTTTAGCTAAAATTATTATTATTTTCTAAAGTCTAAAGCTTTAAAATCAATACTACATCCTTCTCAGTGTTGCTTATATGAATGATTCCCTGCCTTTCTATAGCTAGGTGTCATTGCACTTGTTTTTCCACTTCCTATGTACACCCCTAATCCTTCAGTCTTCCTTCTCCTGACCTCTTCTCTACTCTTTCTCCTTGATATGCTTTCTGCTTTTCTCTCCTTTTCCTTCCAATTCTTTTGTTCCTGCTGCCCCCAAGCACTGTACCTCTCTCCTTGACTCCCACAAAATTTACTGTCTCCTGCCATTCTCCTAGGCTGCTGTTAGCTCCTTCTCAGCCCACTTCCACTAACTGAGATCCTCAAGCAGAGTTGCTTAGTTTGGGATTTTGCCCATTCAGGGCAATGTTTAATTTTTCTTATTGCTATGTCTCATTAGTGGGA
>WUAM01000299.1:5131243-5156180 GCA_024336885.1 Actenoides hombroni
GAAAAGAAAAGAAAAGAAAAGAAAAGAAAAGAAAAGAAAAGAAAAGAAAAGAAAAGAAAAGAAAAGAAAAGAAAAATCTTAACAAAATCAGTGGAATTTGATTTCCTAAAGAGAAAAATAAAATCTTAGTTAAGTGAACAGCAAAATTTCAAAAGTCTTTGCAGTTCCACGGTTTCATCTTACTTTGCCTCACTGTATCTCCCCATCAGTTTTATTCTCTTCTAGGCTGTCTACTAGCCTCTGCCTTTCAGTACTGGGAAAATCCTTCTCAAAAAAAAAAAATTGAGATTACTCAGTGCTATTGAACACTTATGAAGTAATTTCCACAATGCAGTCCTTCAGAAATGGGACTGAGAGTTAGGCTTAGCTCATCCTTGCAACAACATGTTTCACAGAGGTGACCAGAGTAACAATATGGTATCTTCTGATCACCCCCTCTCCCCTCCTATATGTATTGAGCATGTCTTTTTCCTGCTACAGACACTTCCAAAAAGGATTTTGGTTTTTTGTGGGCTTTTTTTGGTTTTTTTTTCCACTTTCTTCCTGACTATATGCTGACAACTGAGAAAAACAGAGAGGGAATGGAGCCCTTTTGAGCCATGGCTGCTGATAATTACCTTGATCTGCACAGGGCTCTCCATAACCCCAGCATTGTGAGAAGTGTACTTGATTATAGTGTGTAAACCCAGCTTGATGTGAGAGCTCTGCTTCATTAGGGAAATAGAGCTGCAGTGCTTTTCCTGATCTCATTTCCATCTCCATTTTTGCCCTTGTGTGGAGAGCTAAACTACCTTTATGCTCAAGTAGCTGCCATCCTTTTGTCCTTGGTGAGGAGAGGATAATCTGGAGGGCCACTGGGTGATCTCCAGAAAAGAAAGAATAAAGTTGTGATAGGCTTTCTCTGGGGAAATAATAGTCCCAATCATTTGAGTGGGTTTGTTTATTCAGTTCCTGAAGGAGAGAGAGAAAAAAAAAAAGAAAATCAGTATTTATCCCACAGGGAAAGAGGAATGGTCTCCTTGTGGAGTAGGCAGAGGCTAAGTACAATGATAAAGATGATGATGATTAGAGGCTTTTTAATTTAGAAAAATGGGTACATTGAGCATTGTGGCTCAGCAGCCTGGCTCCAGCTAGGTGCAGGAGAGCCTGTGGCACTCTAAAACATTCTATTAAAGTAAGCAGAGACTCAGGGCATGAAGGGGACTTACCTGAAGGGATTATTTTTACAACAGACTGATGTTTGTCTGGATGTATCTTCTTTTCTGCCAGTGATCAAATATTTAAATTATAATTGTGTGTATTTCTGATTTGTCAGCATTTCAGGACACTTTCAATAACATTTGAAAGGTATGTCCTCTCGGTCCTGGCTCTGTTCCTCAGCACTCAGCGTTGAGTGTATGACCCTCAGAGCAAAGCAGAGACTTCATCTGGGACAGCAGAATTATTTAACATCTTTAGACCTAACTGCATGTTTGGGATCATTAATCCTTTCATGGCCATGGTGTTGAGCCCTTAGTGAGATTGTAAGTGTAGGTCCATTGGCATTAAAGGGCTGGTGCAAGCTAAGGAATAATTAGGGTGTATGTACACCTTGCAATGGTGTAAGGATATCCCTGAGCTGAGGCAGACTGGGTCTAGTGCACACGTAGTATGGTGCAGTCAGCATCAAGTAGCTTGGGGTTGAAGGCATATAGTATCCTCCTGAGAGTATCTTGCTTCCAGCTAATTCAAGCACAGATGTCAAGTGAAGGTGGGAAGTAGGAGGAGTGGTCATCCAGGTAATGTTGTTCTCATGCTGTGTTATAAGGTATGTTGTTGCCACACTTTTTGTGGCTATGGAGTCCCCTTGGGGTCAGGGCTGGGTACCACCACAGCTGTCACATATCCAACTTGGCTGTCACCCTACTACTAACATAGACATGCCATTGGCTTTTCCAGTCTCATGTTTAGGTTACACAGACTATGAAGCAAGCTACTTGATCTGCTTTCCTAAGTCATGTATGTCTTCAGCAGATATTCTAAATGCTGCACTCAGCTCAAAGTGATTTTCTGGATGATTCTGAAATCTGTAGCTGGGTTTGGAGCCTATTTTTTTCCTCGTTTACATCACTAACTTTAAAAGAGCTCCTCACAGCTGTACAAAGAGAAAAAAGACTCTGACTATCAGAAAAGACAGGTCTTAGCTCTCATTTACATGACCATTTATAGCCACGCCTAAGACTCCTTTATAGTAATGGGCCTGCTGTGAAATTGGTTAATGATGTGCTGTAGTATATTAGACATGGCAGAATCAATGAAATAGGGCTTATTGCTCTGCTGGTCACCCATGTTCCTTCTGGTTCCCTGTAATTTCATGAAGCAATGTTGGTTCTTCCCTGCCTGGTACAATTCCCATGCCTATTTACTCAGTAGCTTCCATTTTTTTAATATATAGAAGAAGAAGATCCACCACAATCAAACCTATTCACAAAGCTATTCTGAACTGAATAATGCCACTTAAATGAAGTTACCACAGAAGGATGGTCTGTGTTATTACAACACAGAGCAAGGCAGTGTTACTGGAAATAGGTAAACAAACAAAAAGCTCTCATTGCAAACAAACCTTTAACCTACTTTTTAACATTCCTCCAAAGAAGAATGAGTTTTATTTCCACTGGTGGCTGAGGTTTAAAATAAGATCTTTCCTATTATGCTGCTAATGACCTCCTTAGATCTTGTCTCAGTCATACAGCGTGGAATCAAATGGAGTATTACAGTGTTGGCTCCCAAGGGACACATAAGTCTTAGTTACCTTTTGAATTAACTAAACCTTTTGGAAAGATTAAGCCATTCTCATGCTACTGTGTTTCATCTGGTCATTTTATTGTTACAGTTAGCATTGACTGTTTTACTAGCTTTGATCAGTATTGTCAGGTTTCTCCCTAGATCAGAAAAATCATGAAGACAGTTCACCTAATTAAATTCTTGTCATCTTTCTCACCTCAGTACAGTCATTGGTCATGTCATGAGCAACATACATGTGGCTCCTGTTGTAGCCTCTTCTGCCTTATTGTCAAATATTCTTTTTTTTCTAGGACTGAGGATATTTATAATGTAAGGGCTGCTAAAGCCTCTCAATCAAATCCTTGCAATATTTTAATCTCTTTCTGTACAGTAAATGTGGTGGTGCCCTTGACTGCACACTATATTGTATCTGCATTAGAGTATTGGCTCCATGCTCTGGTTCTCAGACAAGATTCTCTGCTTTAAATGAAGAACAGGCAGGGAAGAAGTAGAAGCTAACCTGGGGTTGTAAGGCCATTTTGAGGCCTTTTTTGAAGCAGTGCCCAGACTCTCCTGACTCATTTATATCTCTAGCATTCTGCTTTCACTGCCCCCATTACACCTGAGGAGCAGAGTGTCACCAACAGAGAAGATTCTTTCTGCTCCTTGCCTTCACCCTCTTTCCATCTCCCCTCATACCCAAATTCCTCTGCACAGTGGACTAAACTTATCCAAGGCTCTTGTACAGAATTTGAGATAGATGAACTGCTTTCATAAAAATCAGATGTCCCCTTTTTTCTGCTTTCTCAAAAGGCCCCTCTTGAATCCAGGGTTCAGCAGCAAGACTCTTGTGTGACTGCAAATCAGATTCAGTACATGTTTTTCTCTATCCCCTTGGGATGACAGAGCCTTGTAGAGGGAAATACCAAGCTGTGAGAGAAAACTTTCTAAAAGGATGACATATGTTGCTCCATTTCCAGCTGATGATATTGGGAGATGCTAAACTTGACACCTTAATACTATTTTTTTTGCTAGTGTAGTAAGGAGTCAAAAACTGATGTGCAATCAAAACACTAATCATTCAGCAATTACCTTAATTGAATAGGTAAGTCACCAACAGTGCTTAGGTAGGCAGTTTGGTGAGACCCATGGCAACTGGATAGTACATTTAACAGTGATTGTGCCCCTCATAGAGGTGTATCTACATTGCAAGCTAGAGGGATACAGGATATCTTTAAATCAGCTAGCGTGAGTTTGGGAAAGCATCAGATTGCAGTTATAGAGGGTGATTTTGCCTGCCAAGAAACAAACAGGGAAAGAGTCACAATAAGATTTAAGGAGTGAAGGCTTGCAAGTGAAAAACAACAGTGTTTCAGTCATGTGAAAATGAAACAAGAGTGTGTTGAATAAAGCTTTCTTAATTTTAACCATAGGAAACAGATACTGAAATGTCTGTTGGAGAAATGGGAAATGCATCAGAATGTGTTATAGCCCAGGAATCTGCAGAAAACCTGCTTTCACATTTTGGAAAGACTGTTAAGACAGCAGAATTAATAGCATTAGCAGCCTCTGAGGAGATGCACAGCTTTCAGATTTCCTAAGTGGGTGGGTGTTAAAGCAAGGTGGATGATGGCAGGATGATTTTCAGTTTTAAAGAGAGCACCCAGAGCTCCAGCAAACAGCTTTAACAGCTCAAACAGCTTGCTACCAAGTTGAACAGCAGTGCTATGGCTGGGGAGGATGAATGGGAAAGGGAAGGGAGGGAGAAGAGAGGGTTGGAAGAAATAAACTGCAGATTACCATCAGTGTCTGGCTGAATTTACTGAAATACAAAAGGATGACTCTGTTGATTCAGCTTCATCTGTTGCTGCAAACCTTCTCCCCTGCCCTCCCTCACATCTGATCTCAGCTTTACGTTTAAAAGCATACGTCAAACACAAGGCAGAAAAGCTGCTGAATATTTTGGGCACAGACTGTGTCTTTGTGAAAAGTATGAGATATTGTGAAACTGAAGCATGTCTCCTGAAAACACCTTTTCCCTTCTCTTCCCTTTCCAAACTACATTGACTGTTTTGTTTGGGTTTTTTTTTACGTTTATAATCTGAACTGAGGTCAATATAATTTTAACTATAAAACCTACCCTGCTTTATCTTCTTTCCTGGCTGCTGTTTGGTAAACTCTTTCTTTCACAAACACAATTCACAATACTGCAGCTATTACGGTCTTTTCATCTTCAGTATCGAAACTGTGTAGTCAAATATCCTTTTTGTAAAGCTGCCACATGACAACAATATTGTGAACAACAAGTGTACCTCACATTTAGTTACAGTCCTCCCCCTCCAAAAACATTAGACTGTGGTGGGTAAACATTTAAGGTATCAGAGTAAAGAAACTTGCCCCTTCAAGAGCCCCTTTCCTTGCTGAGAGGGAACCCTGACTGCCCAGATGCCCCAACCCATACTCCTGGCTGGCTCAGGGCACTGCTGCCAGTTACATCCCCGTGTCCCTCCTACTGAGAATGAGCATGGAAGGGACACCTAGTAAATGCAAACAGATTTGATTTGGGATATCTTTTTTTTCTTCCCCCCTTTTTTTTTTTAACCTGCCAATAGCATGCATGATGAATCTGTGCTAGCACATGTTCCTCTTGTTGCGAACCCCACTTTGTCTGTTCAATGTCCTTGTCAATTCCTGTCTTAAATTGGGCTGCAGCATCCCATGTAGATTCTCCTTTCCTCTTTTTGGTATGCCTGAAGCCACCAGGACTATGGGATTTTATTCCAGACTAGACCTGGATTCAGTGTTACTGTAAAAGCAGGTATTCTGGCTCCTCCGGCTCTGGGTCCATTACTGCAGACTTTTGTCAGCCCCTCTTGGCAGTTACAGCATGAAGTAGGAAAGTGTAATTTTCCAAGGGTTCTTCCCTGATTGTACTAGAGCATCTATATTTTAATCACTGCTAAAGTGGCTTTTCCTCCCTATGTGGCTTCTTTGGAAGATCAGGCTGTGGTAGTTCAGGCCCGCAAATATGCTGCACAGAAATGTGATCATACCATGGGCATAATATTTCTTTCTGCTGCTCGGAGCCTGGTGGCAACAGGTGGCCTGAGAAACCCTACATATATGTGAGACAAACATGAATTCTCAGTGACTGCAGGTACTAAGTTTGTGCTAGATCACAATTCAGTCAAAAGCAAAGTTGTGGTCAAATGCCTTGGGTTAGGTGGTGATCCTCACCCCTCTTTGTTCATGTCAAAACCAGCAAAATCCCAGGAGGTGGTGGATGCATTCCCATAGGACTGGAACTGGGTGAAAATGCCCTGGTCCTGGTCCCAGGTGGGCTCCCTGTGCTGTTAGGGACCATCAGGTACCCCAAAGGAGCCATATGGCAGAGGCTGTGCTGCAGCAGGATGGGCAGTAACAGCATGCCACTGGGAAGGTCACTTTATGCCACTGTGGAGATTATCCCATGCCAGTCAGGGCAGTCTCTCTACACCATGCCCCATGCAACACAAAGTGTCTGCAGAGCTCCATGCTGCTCACTGCACAGAGAAGGTGATTCAGGGAGGCTCTTCCTCCCCTGGGCCATGCTGGATATAAATAGCTCTAGCTGAGAGAAGCAGAAGGGGCCTCTCTCTTGCCAAGAGGACAGAGCCAACACAAAGCTGACAGGGCAGGGATGGCGGCAGCAGCCTTCCCATCAGGCTGTGCCTCTCAAAGCTTCCCCTGTTTCAGCTGGCTCCCTCAGAGCAGTTGCTAGGTAAAGGCAGGTGTGTCAGCTGAAGTAGTGGAAATTTCTATTCATCTTATAAATAGTTGAACAGCCCAACTTGGTGAAATGTGAAACGAGCAAACATCCCATCTTCTCCTCAGAGGGCAGATCGGGATTCAGTCTATAGTGCTGTCATGTCAACTGTGTCAGCACTGCTGTTCATGATGCCAAGGCCCTATAAGTTATTCATGTGAACACACCAAACAAAGGTTTAGCTTAACTGAGGGATGAACATTCCTCCACCTGCAGCTTTCTCCACAGCTAGATGAAAAAAGTGCAGAGGTCACTTAATCTGTGACAGAAATAGCCTGTGCTGTCTTTGAGGTCAGTATGCTTTGCAAGTATAGTAATATGACTGCAGGCAGGCCTGAGGGTTTCTGGCACAGCATCCTTGGTAGTAAAAGAAAATGTCATTAAAATCCTAATGCAGCTTGGCTGGTTTGCTTGAAATTTATGGGGCAAAATTATAAATTTCCCTTATAATAATGTTTATACCCTAGGCTATTAGAAGGTTTTTTCCTCCTGCTAATCCCTTGTGCTTCTTGTTGGACTATATTGACCCTTGTTCTCAGGTGTATTAAGACAGATCTCCACCAGAGGTTAATACTCCCTCTGCGACTGTGGGAACTTTTCAGGTCTTTCGTAGTGATTGAAGAATTTCTGCTCTTAAAAAGATGAGACTTCACAGACTGAATTTGAAGCTATGTGTCAGCTTGGCAATATATTAACATGGAGTTTATAGAAGTATTTCAATCACAGTCAATTTTAAAGAAAGGAGGTATATATATATAATATTTGTGATATTGCCTGGAAACAGATGAGTCTGAGCAAGCCTTCCTGTAACCGCAAGGGTGTAGTCATCAACATCATCTAGCAGTCAAAGCAGAGTGCTGGGAGTAAAGATACGTATATCTCAGTTCTGCCATGAACCCTTTAGCTGGACTGACCAAGCCAATCCCTCCTGCATCTTAGATGATGAAATTGTCATAGGGACACTAAAAGTAACATGCACAACAAAGCACAGTTTGCTCATTAGATGAAAGAGAGTCTTTAATGTACAAGTTTTTACTTTCCTTTGTTCCCATTCATTCTTGTTAACCAGGCAAGAGGATAACGCCAATCCATATCTGATATGCACTCACACCTCCACATGGAGGTGAGGAGACAGCAATGATCATGGGTAGCAGATACTGTCAGTTACTGGAGTGACAATGACTAAGTGGTATTGTCTGAAACTGGACCAGCATTACATTTGTGTGCTAAACCAAACATGTTCTTTCAGTTGACTGGTTTACTGGCCACAAAGGCCAGCAGTATCCTGGCTTCTATCAGAAACAGTGTGGCCAGCAAGACTAGGGAAGTGATAATCTCCCTGTATTCATCACTAGTGAGGCCACATCTCGAATATTGTGTTCAGTTTTGTGATCCTCACTACAAGAAGGACATAGAGGTGCTGGAGTGTGCCCAAAGAAAGGCAACAAAGCTCATGAAAGCTGTAGAAGACAAGTCTTACAAGTAATGGCTGAAGGAACTGGGGTTGTTTAGCCTGGAGAAATAGAGACTGGGGGGAGACTTTGTAGTTAGTTGTCACACTCTCAGTAAGAGAGTTGTAGTGAGGTGGGCGTCGGTTTCATCCCAGGCAAAAGACAATAGGACAAGAGAAAATGGCTTCAAATTGTGCCAGGGGAGGTTAAGGTTGGTTATTAGGAAAAATTTCTTCACAGAAAGGGTTGTAAAGCACTGGAACAGGCTGCCCAGGCAAGTAGTAGAGTCATGACACCTGAAGGTATGGTATTTAAAAGATGTGTAGATGTGGTGCTTAGTGACATGGTTTAGTGGTGACCTGACAGTGCTGAGTTAATGGTTAGACTTGATGATCTTAAAGGTGTCTTCCAACCAGAACAGTTCTATGGTTCTATCATTCCATGGATGATATGTTTCCATGGCTTTCTCATTTGCCCTTGTTCTGTGTAGCTGCTTCTGGAAAGGGGTGGCTTGTGGCAAGCTAAAGGAGGGTGCTGTCATGAAAAGCCAAAGGGGGTATGTGAATGAAAATCAATCTGTTTAATGTCAGCTTACACCTCTACTACACTCTTTTTTTGTTAGTCTCACATCCACAGACAAAGAAAAATTCAGCCTTGTCAGGTTAGCTGTTACTCTTAAACCATGCTTGCCTGTAATCTGATCAAATACAGACAAAAGTAAATCAGTCAAAATTAAGACAGATGACAACACTCAGCACAAAACTGGTTCTTTACCCCTTAGCATGTGATATAAGCTGTAAGTAAGTCTTACTACCTCTCTGGGAGATAAGTAAGTAAGCAGAGCAGTCATATTTAGCAGATGTAGGGACATGAAAGCCTATAGCTACAGCATGAAGGGGAAGGATAAACAATTTATAAGTACTTGTAAGTGATGATGGCACAGCTCTGAGTTGCAGTTCTAATTTACTGCTCTCTGCTCATCTCCCCCGCAAGCTCCAGCCAGCAGATTGCAGAGCTATCACTTTTTGAGCTCTGTGCAGTCTCAGACGCATGCCGAGGGCTACACTGTATGAACTGCACTTGCACTTTTGAGAGCGTACACGAATAGTCTCGCTAAGCTCGGTGGGATGCTTTGCATAAATACCCACACTGTGTACAGCTTGCATAGCATAGTGCTTACAAGGTGAGCCACTTAACCACAAAACTTAGCAAAGGCATAAAAATACAACCATGTTTTATAGAGAGCTACTGCAGCCCATTGGCCTCGGAAGTCCTTGTTTTTAACATGATAAATGGCTAGCTCCCAAGAGTAGTCACTGCTGTTCATGGAGTACAATTTGATATAGAATGGCAAAGAAGGGTTTATTTGATGCACAGTGCTGTAAATCAATTAATGATTTTAAAACTACCTCCTCTACTGATCTAACCAAGCATAGTGTTTTATATTGTGCAAATAAATTAGCTATGTGTACTTTTCATATGCATGTTAATATGGTATTGCTTAAAGTGCTATATGGTCTCATTTAGTGAAATGCAAGAAGTAATTTCTTCATAGGATTCCTCATCACCCGAATGGAAAGATAAAGATTATTTAAGGATCAAAGGTGCTGTCTGAACTGCACCTAAGTATCAGTGAGTCCTGGGAAAGGAATTGTTATGGGAGATATGCTTAACTGTGAGTGAAAGGAAATTGTAGTTTCCTTAGAACTTCAAAGGAAGAAAACTTTATAATGAAAAATGAATATACATCTTCACATAGCACTTCAGATTTTGGGTCTTCTGCCATTGTGTAACCTTGCATCAAAGGATACCTGGGTTATTACTTCAGGGAAGCCATCGGCAAGAACAGCAACACAACTATGGAGGGAGTGAGAAAAAGAGAGGCATCAAAAGGATCTAGGATTATTAAAATAAGCAAAGGATTGAATAAATTATGCTTCCCCATATTAAACATTTATAGATGAGGAAGAGCTTTAAGAATCTGTTTATACATTTTGTGTGGCATTGTTATAATTAAAAAGTCAATAAATATTCTTATATTATCAAAGTGAGATTCACTGTTTTGTTGTGCTTCTCACCAATATTCATGAAAGTTCTTAGACTCAGCTACTTTCAAGCAAATGTTGAGAGATGCTTCTGATCATCAAATTTTAAATTAAAAAGAAATTTGATTTAGTAAAATTCCTAAAAATCTTAACATTTCCTAAGAAATACATATATCCACTTAGCAGGTACCATGGTGATGATTGTAATGCGATCATTCTCAAGGGAGAATGGAGTACCCAAGGATGTGACTCATTTGTGCAATAAAAATATGAGTACAGTTTAAGCCTTGAATATTCAATATTTCACCAAAGATGGTAGAAAATTAGCAGTGGATTTAGAAGTTATTAACGTTAAGATAGACATTAGCATCAAATAATTCTTCTTTCTTTCAGCAATCAGGCAGCAACAGACAGCAAACAGAATATATTTTGGAAATATTTCCTTCCTGGGTTTCTTCCTGGTGTCTGCAACAAAATCATGTCCCCTAAAACTTCAGAGACCACTTCTAAAAATTGATTGAGAAGTTCTTATGCATGCTTAGTGAAAGTGTAATGGGTACTGGAATGCAAATGCTGCTTTCAGGAAAGCTAAAAATTTACTTGATGCTCTTTACCTGAGAGAGAGCCAAACGAAGCCAGGCCAGCCCACCAAAAGAGGTTTCTAGGCTGAAGATACTGACAGTATGATTGTTCAGCTCTAAATTAACAGTAGTATATTGCTTATCTGTTGTGCTATATCTTCCTCATATTCCCTTTATCAGCAGTAAATGGGAATTTTAAATTTACAGTAACAAAAGTTAACACTGTTCCTTTGTTAACAAACAAGTGAGAGAGGTACACACCTGTCATTATCAGCAACTCATTCACCATTGGGAATGTGATGTGGTGCTCATCAAGTCCTTCCAGAGAGCAATGAATGTTTTAGAACAATTCGTGTTGACCAGGCTCCTACAAAGAACTTCTTAAAAAAGAGATGGCTGGATTACTGAAAATGTGTATATGACATTCAGCTATTTGGATGTAAAGAGAGTTTGATGGCTCATGAGAGAATATTTTACTATCCAAAGCCATTTTCCCTCTCCCCTTCTCTTTCCATGGTGTTGTGCAACAGGCCAATATACCCTGATGTCACTGTACAGAAGAAAATGGACTCCATTTGCAGTATGCAGAAAACTGTGAGGAACATTGTAATAGCCTACATGGAACACAGTAATGTGTAGTTAGTTCCCTACCTGCAAATCTATATTTTAAAATATCATGACTATAGCACTACAAAGTTCTTGAGCATGTCAGATACCAGGTATTTTGATTCTGCCTTCCTTGACTCCAAGGGAATTTGTGTGAAGCATCTGTTTAGGATGCTGTTCTCTTCAGGGTTTTTTTTTTGTGTACAACTCCACCTGCTTTCAGAAGAATTTGTGGTGTTCCCCCAACACCATTTTATCTTTCTCTGGACCATATGAAATTCCTTTCTGAGGATCTCAGCTGAGTCTCAAGTCAAATCATTGGGATTTATGGCTTAGCATGGACACATGAAGGACACAGAAAAGGAGTATTGTGCACTGCTGCACTGTTGCTTTCAGACTAGCCAGATCGTTTCTGGAAACTGGGACAAATCAGGCCAGGCACTAATACAGCTCAGAGCTGTATCACATCCTTATGGAGCTCCTAGACATACTGCTGAGCAGCTGCAAGGGGAGCCAGATCAAAGGCAATGAACATTTGTGTGCTCCAAGGAGAACGGAAAGCTGTGCTCCACTGAGATGCAGCTGCCCATGATAAAGAGGATTCCAGTTTTGAGGAAGCTATTTCCTTTGAATTGCTTGGGTCCTGACATTATTGTTCCAAAAGTTTAGAGGATGCCTTGCATGACTTTAAACATGAAAGCTTTGTTCTGTGGTGCTCTGAAGGAGAAGGAAGTGAAGCACCCCATTCTTTTGACTGAGAAACTTTTCAGTGCTCACTGATGCTAGCAAAGGGCCATGAAAACAGCTGCTTACTCTATCATCAAACAGGAATTTTATTGATGTAAAGAGAAAGAGCTTTCTCCATTTTTTCTTTTTCTCTGATAACACGGGAATTACATGGCTGAAAGCTATACATTCAAAACACTTAACATGTACTTCTGAAAAAAGAACTCAGGTCTACAGGAATTACTTGTGTTTGAAGAAAGCTATAACTTGGCATGAGTCATATTAAAGGATGGCTAAAAGTGTCACTAAGTGAATTGAGGATGTTGCTTTTGGCAATTGTATGTTCAAATCAGGTAGACATAGATGGCAATTTATTTCTCCACATGTCCTTGGGGAGTGTCTCAGATATACCATGAACTGTATTCTTACTGGTGGTCAAATCTGAGGTGTAAATCTGTGTATTGAACATTCAGAGTAGCAGCCATCCTCTTACCATCATGTGTCTTACAACATATAACAGGGTCAATGATTGTCCAGGCAATGTAAAGACAGCTGTTTAGGAATAACACTGAGGAATATACACAGAGTTCTGGCACTTGATGAAAACAGAATTACTCCAGTTAGATTTATCTCGTCTTCTATACTGAGTCATGAGGAATGAAAAAAATAATGCCACAAGGTTAGTTCCTCCTGTAATTATTTAAAAGTATGTTGTCTCAGGAGTTATATTTTTTCCATTGTATCAGATCTTATTTTTAAGCAGTTACACCCAGAATACTCTCGTGCTTGGTGAACCTTCTGCCTGCTCTATCTTTCTGGCCAGCGTTCAAAGCATAAGAAATTATCATTGTTTCTGATAAGCTAATGAAATTAATGATGATGCTTGACATCTTTATTGTTTTTGACTTGCCACTTCACAAATCATTTTACGGAAGAGGTGCAAACAAAAAAAAAATAACACATGCATTTACTAAAATATTCTGCTATATACAGTAGATATTGAAAGTTACAGGAAAAAATAATCAAAGCTGGGGTTGTAAGTTCACTTCCCATTTGCAAGAGTAGAGTAAAACTCAACAGTAAACTGATGGGTAAAGACCTATCAACCACATGAAAAAAATAGATTACTTCTATTAACAGTAAATTTTGGGGTTTTTTTTTCTTGCTGGAATTAGCACAGCTTATAAAACCTTTTGGTCTTTACAGTGCAAGCCCTTGCAGTAGGAAAATTTGTTAAATAATAATTAGATGACTAGAAATAGAATTTTCTTCATTCCTGCTCCATGCATTTCTGCATGTGATGTTAACAGGCTCTAAATCTTGTGCTGATGATAACAAAATAATGGTGTAAGAGAATCAAATAATAATAATAAAAAAGTATATATCCTGGCCTTAGATTTCTTCCTGTTATTTTCCTAAATGTCTCTCCCCCCTCCTTTTTAGAAACACACAATAAACCTTTAAAAAAGTGGAGCTGCTTTCAGAATGACTATCGTCATCCAGATCAATTTGGAACAAAGTCCTGCCTCCCAATCTATTCTAATTTCAATGTACACACTCTGCTGGCTGGCTGCCGGCACAGAGCTCAGGAAATAATAAATACCCATTTAGTCATAGATGCACAGATTTCCCTGGGTTGGTAGGCTGTGACTGCTTTAATATCCCCAAACTTACTGCACATTAACACATGCACTAACGTCACTCAGCATGATATTTATATGCTGGGTGTAGGAATGACACATGGGGGGAAAGGACATAACTTACACACGCTCTTCAGAAGGACTGAAGCTTGGAGTCTTGTCTGCTTGCCCTGAGTTGATAGCCTTCCACCTCAAATAACTCTACATAACACGAATAGAAAATTAAGTCGGACTAATCTAATTTGAGACAAGCTGGATACAGCCAGATACTGTGAATCTCAAATGTCTTACAAACCAGTTATGATAACTATTTGACATTCCTACTGGGTACTAAACATATTTGTCTGTCATTATAAAATGCAGCACTCTGTGCAAGGAAAATAGGTTGTATTTATTGACTTGTTTGCTTAAGGGCTTGGTGTTTTTTCTTTCTCTTCCTGAATTGCTGGGGAGATTTGGTTTTCTGTGTTCATCTGGGATATTTCCAGAAAAGGGATGAATTAATAGCTTTGGGCAATTTTTCCATATAATTAAATCTTATATCTTTCTCTCCAATTATTTGAGGACTGGATGTTTTGCAAAGGCTGAATCTAAAGTCAGGGTAAATACTTTACAACATGGTTTGAATTTTTTTGGTTCTTCTCTTGCTGGCATGTTAGGTAGTTGAGTGCTGTTAAAAATACCAGCTTTAGCAAAGCCTTGAATAAAAGCTGGCAGCCTACAATGCATGCATCCCCATAAATGGAATAAGGTTAACAGGGAAGCTCAAATTTTTCTTTTACATTAACAAGTCATTGAAAGATCAAATACTTGGTTAAGGTGTAATTATGGATATTTAACTACTACTGTAGACAAGAAAGGTCTCCACAATTAACTCAGAGCCTTGTAAAGTATCTAATGTGCAATGACAATGTTAAAAACACATTCTTGTTTTCACCAGCACTAAATACAAACATGTTGTGACCATACAGATTATATATGGGCTGGATTATTTGCTGTCCTGAGTTTCTTCTCAGTTTACTATCTAGGAGAGTTCCATGACCCCCATATCGGTTTCTTGATTCTCTGCTCCCATCTCAGTGGATGTCAGAACAGACAGTTCTATGGATCCCCACTATACGGAGATTATGGGAATTTTGCTTCTTTCCCCCAATCCAGTACAGTCCTCTCTCACACCCATGGTGGGGCAGCCATAAAGATTCTCCTTATAATGCCTCTCCCAGACAGATACTCTCCTGAGAAAAAACTGTGTGACATTTTTACACCATTTGCATTTCAGAAGTGTCTCATTGAGAGAAGAGTAAGACAGAAGGGTGGAGCTCTGCTTCTCCAATGCTGTATCAAGTGGCACTTGGTGTAATTCCCCAAGTACAAGTACAATTCCTCAATTGCACAAGAACAAAAAAAAAATAATTAAAAATCCCCAAATAGACCGTCTAAACGAAGCACACATCCATTTCTGACTTTCTTTTACGAAGCTTTCAAATGGCCAATGCCTTTTAAAAAATAATGTGCAAGGCCTGCTTGTAGCAACAACCTCTCATCACTAAGCTAGGCTCGCAGAACGATGGTGATACTACCACCCATCTGTCTGAGTGGAGACCTAAGCAATGTGTTTCCCATGCAAGAGGGTGGAAACATACAAAATCATGGCATCATCATTGTCTCAGAGACACAATATTACAGAATAAGGGGCAAAAGCTTGATCCGTCTCAGTGCTGGCTCTATGAAGAGATTCATGTTGTGGTCATTTCACTTAGAGGTCTATGATGCAATGTCTACAAATGAGCTGGTTCCTCTCAGCTTTCTGTATTTTCATTGGGAGACATTAATTATTGTTACTTAAATTGTTTAAATAGATGTTTATACTAGATGGCAGGGAAGCTTTAGTTTCAAATGTCCTTACAAGATGCTGCTAATGTGAGTCTGCTTCCTGCAAAGTTAGCACTTTGACTCTGATCATAATGTGTCAGTAAAAATTTAGACTCCAAATATGTTCCTGAAGTTTTACCCAATGGATATAGATTTCATAAACATTTGTAAATTAAATGACTTGGGAATACAGCAAAATATGTAGAGACACCAAAATCGAAGAAGAAATCCCTTCCAAGGGTCCTTTTTCATGTTTCTATCGAGGTAAGAAATGTTTTCAAGTATAGAATAGCTAAGGATGTGACTTTATTAGGAAACTTCCTTGATAATTAGTATTAATGAGTTTTAAATTTACTTCTTGCTTTTTTTTCTGTGCAGTCACACAATATTCTTTCAGTATTTTATAGATCAATTTAGAAGAATGATCCTAATTAGAAACAGGTGTTTAGTTAGGCCATTCTTATTTCCAGCTCCATCATATCCTAACAATCTCCCAGAGTTAATCATTTCTGTTGTTAAAATTCTCCTACCAAACATGAAGTCTATTTTATATGACACCTTTTCACTTTTGTGGAAATCAGAGCATGTGGATAGACCTAAGCCTGAAGAAGGCTGAGTAGGTGCATGACCACAGCCATGCATGTGGGATGGTATTCTTGTCAAATCTGATAGTGACACGGGGGGACTACAGCAACCTGGACCTTTAGCTTATGCCTGAATGTGTTATGTGTGAATAATCACCAATTAAGTTGTACTGAAAAAATTCATTTTTAATCATCATGGCAGAAACAAATGGGCATTTGCTTTGCAGTGTGTCTGTATTCCATAATAAATTAGTCTCTAAAACGTTGCACTGAGCTATATTTTGTGGTTCTATCATATGCCAACTTATTTGTCTTCTTATAATGAATAATCACAAGGGCACAGTGTATTGACAAACATTACTGTTAGAGACTAAGAGAGGAAAGCAAAGTTCTGCTTATCTCAGAGAAAAGGAAATGTATTTTGGGAATGAAGTAGCCAAGATACAATAAATTAAGTTTAGCCCTCAGTCATATCTATACAAGGATGTTTGTGCTTTCCTCATATTGGTCTGTGAGTCATTGCATCCTTTATCTAGTAATATGGTAAAATTCCAGGGTTATCTTGTTTTTTTCTTCCTCTTTAGCAGAGACATGAAGATTTCCTTGAATATTAAATTCTCCAAGGTCAGCAAAACATTGTTTTTTGTCCGTGATCTGGGAAGGAAAAGCATTCCTGGCCTTTAAAAATATGTATTGTCTACCACCAGATTTTCAAAAGAAGCCTAATAAAATCCGTGAACTAGAAAAGTTGTTTTGCATCAAAGCTATTTAAAACATAATCCAAGTTAATAATAACAACATTTTTTTAGATACACAAGAGTGCATGTGAATAGAAAGCACTATTCAATACAGGCACTTACAGGAAGATTACTTCACTTTATACATTGATCACTAGTGGAGATAACACATGTATATCTGTTCAGACATAATGTCTTTTAATGTACAACTCCATCCTAGCATGAATAAAACCACACCATGTTTTGCTGCTCCCTGTTCATTCTGCTGAGAGGGAACCCAGAAAACTTCTGGCTGAATTACACAAACAAATAAAACTTGGTAGTACTAATTCCAATTCAAAATGGGACTGGCAGTCTGTTTGCTTACTATATTTCAGGATAAGTTTTCCATAGACATTTCATTTGCTGAGGGTAAATTCCAAATATAGTCGCAGGAGGGGAACTGTACCCTTGTGTACTAATGTGCTTTTAGACCGATCACTTTAAAATTATACACATCTGGTGTTTTGGTGATGTGAGCAGAATTCTGCTAACATTTAGTACCAATAATAAATAATTTTTCTGAGGTGTCTGGTTGTTTTCCAGATATGAATTAAAGAAACGAAGTCTAACACTTTTCCCCAATTGCTTTTGAGTTTGTAATTAAATCTGTATGAGAAGAACTGCTTGGTGGATTGGGGTGAATAAAGTGCTAATAAAAACAACTCTAATTTCCTGGCCAGTTGCTGTTTTCCTTCCCTTGTGCACCAGTGGACCAGAGATCACTGCCAGATCTGCAGCCACGTCCACTGAGTCTTTGGTCTTGACACATTTTTCAAAATAAACAGAGGATGTGGACAAGCAAATCAGTTACACAGAACCATGTAAAGCTTCAGAAGCACTAAGAACACGCTCTGGGTCTTCTTGTGCCTTAGAAACTTGTTTTTTGACATTTATGATGAAATAAAGACATGGATATGGGCATTTCCAGTGATGTAGTGCTTAATTCCCACCTGTATTTATTTTGGGATATTTCTGACTAAACCCTGAGATTGATTAAAATGCAAGTCCTCCTGCTGTGTCACCCTTTAAAGCTATCTTAAACATTCCCATTGCCTTAATGAAGTTGAAATCAAGTCTGTAGATTGGCATCTCAAAAGAAAATGTGGGCACTACAATAAAATGATGTGGGTGAATCAGTAGGTGTCAGATTGCTGAGTCCATAATGAATAATTATCTCGGCATAATTATGTGTGCTGTTTTTCAGGCAAGATGTTAAACTGAGGTCCTTTTGTCTCCTGGCAATTAAAAACACATCTCTTGTGCAATTGCACGTTACAAAAGAGTCTCTCTTTGGGAGAATATGGTCTGCTAGTAGTATCCAATGTTGGGTAAGGAACTATTATATTGATAAGTAGAATTGGTTTTCCTGTATAATTTTCTCTTTCAGCATTTCTGATAGTCAGTTTTGCATTTTAATTTCATTTTATGCACATATTTTGTAGAAGAAGCTCATATGTTTTACTTTATTTGCTAATTTTTTTGGTTGCATGTATATGAACTCCATATATATGAACATGTATTTGATAATCCCCTTGGGACAGCTTTGATATTTTTGGGTTCAAAAGTCAACTGGATTCATTCATGGGATGAAGATACCTGAAGGAGTGTTAAACACAAAGACATAATTTCTGTTTCAGGAAATCCTTGAGCTATGAACCGTTAAAAATTGGGAGAATAGTCTTATGATATAGTCCTGAATGCTCCCTCTGTTCTTCAACTCTTCCTTATCTTTGATTTTAACCAGAATGGCCATGTTTTGGTTTTTATGTAATATTACAAAACTGATGATGATAAATGTCCCATCATTAGGTTTTATTACTAAGGCAAGGAAAGCCACCTAGTTTAAAAAGTATACTTTGAAAGTTTAAGTAGATTATTTTCTCTTGAAGAAATGCTACATGGGAAATATTTTTCTATAGAAATATTCCTGAGCTATTTTATTACCAAAATGAGCATCTCGTTATCAGGATATCTTGCACTTTCTCTAAGTTATGATATTTTTTTGACATCATTCTTTGGCCTGCCCTTGGAGCTATTATGGGAAATTGGATGTAGGAAAATAGTTTCTCATGCTCCATCCAACTTCTTCAGCCTGTCCCCTCTTGGATTTGCTAAGTGCCAACAAAATTATTCTGAGTGGAAGAGTTATGAGAGAACAAAGGTAGATGAGACATAGCAAAAACTACTTTCATTCATCTATCCCAGAGATAACAGTTATGGGATATTTTTGTGAAGAACAGTAAGTCTGTCTGATTAAAACTGGATTTCTGACCTGCTGTTCAGTCACATGAAAGAATTGTCTTAGTGTACAGAGACAAACCAGGCATTTCTAACTCTTTTCCTGCGATTATTTAGTGACTGTAAACAATAAGGACTGCTTCTGGCTTTATCCTTGACTACCTATAGACTATGTCTGTGCTGCCTGTCAAAGTGTGAATTTGAGATGAATATTTCTTTTTCTTTCAGTAAAATTGGAGGAAAAAGGGATAGAAGACATGAAACTCTGAAGCCAGGCACAAAAAATGGGAAGCTGGAGAAATCTACCCATCATTTTTATATCTTCATAACTGGGACATGAAAGAAGAAAAGAGGGTTCTGTTCATCAAACAAAAGTAGGGAGAAGGAAGACAGCAAATAAAGAGTGAGGAAGGTGGCTTGGCCATTGTAACGGCAAGTAGGAGATGAGATGAAAACCACTAATTACTCTGTGATTGATATTCTGGAGAAAGAATAGCTTCATGCTTTAGCAATTCAGACAACAGAATCTTATGTGAGACTATGATAACATGGTGCATTGACTTTCTTACACTACATGATGAGGTGGCTTTAAACAAAACAACAGTTATTTATCCTGGCTGAAGTTTGACTGATCAGTGGTGAATGCAATCTTGACCTTATCAAGAAATCATCAAGATAGCTGTCTTTGGTTAAATTTTGATTAAGAAGGAAACCTGAGGCACAGGAACTAATGTTTCAGACTGTTTTAAAAATACCAGATTATGTATACCCAAGTCCTGATCCTACTACTGTGTTGTAAATATTGAATAATGAAATAATAAATTATGACCTTATTATATTTAAATATGACTCCTGGGCTGGTGGAAGTGTGGAATCAGATCTGACTGTCAGATGTGGTCTGCAGGACTATCCCTGGGACTTGTAACTTGTACAGGTTGAGCTGTGAGACCTGGACTTGCCATGAGACATTGTCAAAATAAAGAGACTTGTCATGTGCTTGGAGAGGTATGGAATAAAGCAGCTCTCAAGCAGGAGGCCGAGGCATTTTTTCTTTTGTGTTTGCCAAGTGCATTTACACATGGAGTTCTTGGACGTCACTTGTGTAGACTTCCCTCGGAAACATTTTCCATCTGTCATGCTCACATGCAAAAAAAAAACCCTGGAGATTCCACCCCCACCCCTGAAATGGAGCCTCTCTTTGTGTCTTGCAGTTTTCAGCAACACGTTTATTAAGGAGACAGGGATAGGGGGGAGAAGGAATGCAGACAAGGTGTTTTCTAGCATTTCATCCCAAGAGCTCCAGCCATCAGGATCACAAATGCCTGAGATGGCAAAGAGGAAGGGATTCAATTTCACCTTGACTCCTTGTCTCATCTGCTAGCAATCCTCCATTTATCTGCAGCACTCTAAGCTCCATCAGCTGCTCCATCTGGGTCTACTAAGAATTAA
This sequence comes from Actenoides hombroni, assembly GCA_024336885.1. Taxonomy (NCBI): domain Eukaryota; kingdom Metazoa; phylum Chordata; class Aves; order Coraciiformes; family Alcedinidae; genus Actenoides; species Actenoides hombroni. Next base: position 5,151,783 of record WUAM01000299.1, read on the forward strand.
GAGTCTCTTTATCTGTGGAGGACAGTTAAATAAAGTGTATCCAGAAATTCTTGACACTGCCTCCTCATATACTTAGAACTGTATGCAAAATACAAGGCACCGTCTTTACAAAAGTAGCAGAAAATTATTTTAAAATGTTTCCTAACAACATTCTCTCTTTTAATACTTTACTAACATTAATAGTAAAATGATCCCGCCCCCCCTCAAAACACTGAAAAATACACTGGGAGGATGGGCATCCTAAGCGTGATCAGTGGTGATGCAAAGGAAATACACGGGTCTGCAATGTCTCTTTTCTTCAAAACCGTAAGTATTTTGCAAATAAACCCCTCTCTTGTCTAATGATTGTGATTTGAAGAAGACAAACTTTGTGACAGCACTTTATAATCTGTACAAGACATACTGAATAGATCGAAATTTAGGGCATTGAATGGCAAGAAAGCCAGTTGGCATTAGGGTAGCTAGATCTTTTGAACAAATTAGGTTTTTCTTAATAGAGTTTCCTTGACTTAACTTTCTACTTCACATAGCATGTGAAAGAAAGCTGTATAGTCAGAAAAATTGAGTGGCAAGGCCTGCTAAAAAGACTTGTTGCTTTGCCTATCATTGACAGTGAAAATCTGAAAATTCTATTGTATTTTAGTTATATTTTGGTAATAGGGACATTTAAAATTATCTTTAAGTACAAGAATATTGGAAATCAGTCTAGATCTTATTTTTCAGAAGGATTTTTTTGTCTTTCTCTGTCTACTCTCCCCTCCTAACACTATACAAGTCATCTCCCTCAAGACACTGGAAACAATGGGTCAACACATTTTCCATGCAGATGTACTGGACCTCTACATATTCACCGGGCTTCTTCAGCTCTCCTGTGTGACACCACACAGTATGCCAGGCTGTGGCTGGGTTGACAAGGCTTTGTTTTGACTCATTATAACAGGAGGCACAATCAGATGGTGCAGTCAAAAAAAAAAAAAAAAAAGGTTTATCAAGGATAAAGAAAACAACTTATTCAGGGGGAAATGAGCCATAACTGCTTGTTATTAAAGCCTTTAAGAATTACACTTATAAGAAGAAAGGAATTACTTAATAAATTTGACTCCCTGATTTGTTCTCAGAACATGAGTGAGTCAGGGCAAAACTATCCTGGGAGCCAAAACACATCACAAGTGCTGAACGTGCTCTTTGGCAGGCCTCTTAAAGGTGTTTTTACTGAATTTAATGCTATTACTGATTAATTCTGTAGTGGAAGAAAAAGAAGGTTGCAAACGTGAAAATTTCAATTCTTTGAGAAGACAGAATATGAATTGGAAAAAGTCCTTTGAGACCTCTCCCCTCACAAGTTCAAAAAATGAATACAAAATTAATGATACAATTATTAATGAAAAACATACAGGAACAAAAATACTTCGAGCTTACCAGAACCAGCCCTGTTGCAGAGATTGTTACTGTGCTCTTCTCCTCATCCTTTTTTCAGTTCTTTTCAGTAGTTGCCATACACTGTTACCCAGCATCCATGTTTCATGACAGAGTAGGATGCAATTCAGTTTTGGCTGAGGAATTCATGGTTTACAGGAACACAAAAGGAAAGGGTAGCACAAAAAGTGAAAAAGGGAAGATCAGTCTTGTAGTGCATTCTGAACACCATGGTCTGCTGCCTGCCAGCAGTGACCCCCAAGCAGAGTACAGATGCACACACATGGATATATGTTTCCACTCTCTCTGTTTTTCCCCAGCCTTGCCAGCTGTCCTCATGGTGCAGGAAGATAGTCTTTGTTCCTAGGCCTTCAGGAAGCAGGAGGATGAGGGAAGGAAGAATGGGCTGCTGCCAGGATGTGGGGGCAGAAGGATTCTGCCAGATGTCACTTCAACTTCCCCACAATGACTTGTCTCACTGTGCCCACCCCATCTTGGGGGAGATTGTTGGTCACAAAATAATATGGGCAATAACATGGGATAGATATATCATACTACGCGTGTCTGATGGACAAATTGCCATGGTATTTGCCTATCCATATATTACATACACAGCAACTGATAGATTCCTGCTGAGCAATCAAGACTATGGAAAGAGTAGGATGAGACATAGAAACTCATATACATGTGCATATGCAGTTAAAGACGTAAAAGGTTGATGGCATCTTGTTCTGGGTGCCAGAGTAGCTGATTATGGACAGTGCTAAGGTTACATCATGTTTATATCCTGCTTTTAATGGCTAAAACAATTCAGAAACTTTTCTCTGTTCCAGATGTGCGTTCCATCCAAATGCAATTTTATTTGGAAAGTTTGAACAAGAATGGTGTTCAGTTTTGTTGGGTTTGTGTTTGATTTGGTTTGGTTTTTTACTTTGAGTTTGAGGAGGATTGGAAAATAAAATTGCTTTTAAGTCCAAAAAATTATTCAGTTCTATGCTTTGTTCATGGGGTGATGAAAAAAGCATTTGAATCAGACTAAATCCACCTGCTTTCTGTGGGGGTGTGCCTAGAGAGAGGCATCATCATGTTTTCTGTTATGACAGCCTCCAACCTGTGTACATCAAGGCTTCATTTGTGTACGCTAACTGAGTGCAGGATAAAAAAAATATTTATGCCAGAAAAAATGAAAGAAGTGAGGTCAGTGTGAGAAAAAACAAGGGATGTGGGTGAAGAAAGGAAGTGTGATATGCTGTAGCTGAAGAAGATAGGGAGGGAGGACTTAAGGGTGAATTATTCATATCTCTGATCAAAAAGGCATTACCATGTTTTAGTTGTTTCACATTCTTCTCACCATTTTTTGTGAGTTGCATTGCCTCTGGGAAGACCTCTGGCATCATTTCCTGTGAATGTCTTTATGTCAGCTTGTGGTGAATGCTTCTTGCACTCTTTGACTGAGTTTCTTGCAGTGCTTCTCCAAGGACCACAGGAATGTCACAGTCATGTATTTTCTTTAGGTTGCCAGCATCACCTACACTGACTCATCCATCAGGGAACAGAGAACGGGCTTTTGTTTAACTGCTGTCTCTCTCATGCAGTGCTACTTGGAATGCAAATGATTTGTGTTGGGTTTTTTTTACCACAAAGAGGACAGATAACAGTCCATGATGCTGAACAATCTACAGTAAGTATGGATAAGGCTGTGCGAGCCATTTCAGTACTTTCCTGCAAGTACTTTGTGTGTGCCATTTCCTGTTGTTGTCCTTGTTTGTAACAATATGTTGCAGGCACTCTTTGGCAGTGTGAATGATTTCACTCCTGCACTATGCCTGTCATTCCTTCTGATGCTGACTCAATTTTGCTTATGGTTTTAATGGCTCAGATTAAATCCTTTCTGTAGCTTTTATCACTTCTATGCATGGGTTTCTCACTGTGTATGAGTATTGTGTCATTGCTCAAATGGCTCAATTTGTTTCTAAAAATGTGTTTCTTTTTCTCCTATCAGCTCCGTGTGATCAATGTTAACCATGTACTTTCTGTGCCTACTTACCTAACTAATCTCAACACCTCTACCAATTCACTCTAGTCCAATCTTATGCAAATGCTTCAGCTGAACTTTGCAGCCTCTTATTTGGAGTCAGGACCATGACAATGGCATTGCTTGTGCCTGTAACCACCACCAGCAGATATCTTCTCTAGTTCCCTAGCAAATGACTTATGCATTGTAATTAATTTGGAGCCTATGAAGAAGCAACACCTTTGTGAAATGTGATATTACAGATTGTATACTTATCTAATCAATAAGTCCTACATTACATTTTTATCTTTGATGCAGGGATGAGAAAGTTAAATTCATTCTGACTTGGGAAGTTATTTGTTTGGGGCTTTTTAGCCACTTTTTTTCCTGAAGAGCAATTTAGTGCTCAAGCAGTGACCATTGTACATTGACAAGTGAGTGATCCACATAGCAGTTACCCTAAGTAGGCACAGACCAGTGCTATGCTGTGGTAAGCTGCTTCTGTCATGCTGCACAGACCCTTTGGCTGCAGGACAGACTCCACCAGCTCACTGAAACAGAGGAGCCTGCAGGCAGCTCCCCCTCAGTACCAGTGAGTATGTCTCCTTTGTGGCCTCACCTTTACCTAATGGTGCAGGAAAAGGTTCTCATGGAAGCAACATTTCTGTTTGTAGAAATGATGAATAGAGCTGTTTTCTTGTACGAAAGTCTTGTAATAGCTCAAATGACTGAAATGGTGGAATCTCTTCTCTGGATGGGGTCTGGCCAGTATTGCTGCACATGGATCACAGCCTGTTTGATGTTGCATCACTTGGGGTCCCCGCCATCTAAAGGAATTTAAGATTGTCTATGTTGAGTGCACCCTCAGCAAGTTTGCCGGTGACACCAAGCTGTGTGGGGCAGCTGACACGCTGGAGGGAAGGGATGCCATCCAGAGGGACCTTGACAGGCTGGAGAGGTGGGCCCAT
>WUAM01000299.1:5165859-5224680 GCA_024336885.1 Actenoides hombroni
AGGCGGGTCTTGAAAGTCTCCAGAGAAGGAGACTCCACAACCTCTCTGGGTAGCCTGTTCCAGTGCTCTGTCACTCTCACAGTGCAGAAGTTTTTCCTCACGTTGAGGTGGAACTTCCTGTGTTTCACCTTGCTACCATTACCTCTTGTCCTATCCCAGGGCACCACTGAAAAGACACTGGCCCCTTCTACTTGACACTCACTCTTCAGATATTTGTAAACATTAATAAGATCCCCTCTCAGTGTTCACTTTTCCAGGTTAAACAGTCCCAGGGCTCGCAGCCTTTTCTCATAAGAGCGATGTTCCAGTTCCTTCATCATCCTTGTAGCTCTCCATTGGACTCTCTCTAGTATTTCCCTGTCCCTCTTGAACTGGGGAGATGAGAACTTGGCCACTCCACCGAGTTTAGTATCATCAGCAAACTTGCTGATGGTACACTTCATCCTTTTTTCCAGGTCATTGATGAAGATGTTGAATAAAACGGGATTCAGAACTGATCCCTGGGGAACACTGCTACTCATAGGTTGCCAGCGGGACTCTGCACCACTGATCACAACACTTTGAGCTCTGTTGTTCAGCCAGTTCTCAACCCATCTCACTGTCCGCTCTTCTAACCCACACTTCCGGAGCTTTCCCACAAGGATGTTATAGGAGACAGTATCAAAAGCCTTGCTGAAGTCAAGGTAGACAACATCCACTGCTCTCCCTGCATCTACACATTCAGTCATACGATCATAGAAGGCTATCAGATTAATCAAACATGACTTCCCTTTAGTGAATCCATGTTGGCTACTGTTGATAACCTTCTTTTCTTCCATGTGCTGAGAGATGATCTCCAGAATGAGATGCTCCATTACCTTTCCAGGGATGGAGGTAAGGCTCACTGGTCTGTAATTACCAGGGTGTTCCTTCTTGCCTTTTTTGAAGACTGGAGTGACATTTGCTTTCCTCTAGTCCTCAGGCACCTCACCTGTTCTCCATGCTCTTTCAAAAATCTTGGAGAGTGGTAGATCAATAATATCAGCCAGCTCCCTCAGCACTCGTGGGTGCAGCCCATCAGGGCCCATGGATTTGTCTGTGTTCAGTTTATGCAATCAATTTCTAACGCAATCATCAACAACCAGTGGAGAGACTTCCTCCTTCCAGGCTTTCACTCTTACTTGCCAGGGCCAGGGATTCCTAATGTCTGGACTTAGCAGTGAAGACTGAAGCAAAGAAGGCATTCAGTAACTTTGCCTTCTCTGCATCCTCTGGCACCAGGGCTCCCGCATCATTCAGCATTGGGCCCACATTTTCCCTAGTCTTTTACCATTGAGTTATTTAAAGAAGCCCTTTTTCTCCTTTACTTCTTTTGACAGAGTTAATTCCAAGAGGACCTTGGCCTTCCTTGTTGCATCCTTACAAACCCTGACAGCATTCCTATAATTCTCCCAAAAAAACCAGTCCCTTTTTCCACATGCTATGAACTTCATTTTTCCACTGGAGTTTTTTCAGCTGCTCCTTGCTCATCCATGCTGGTCTCCTGACTCTTCTACTTGATTTTTTACTCAGAAGAATGCGTCTGTCTTGAGCTTGGAGGGAGTAGTGTTTGAATATCAACCATAGATTGTGAAAGCTGGGTACTCTGTCACTGAAAGTATTTTATGAAAGTTTAGTTACATATCTTTCAGAAATTACATTAATATCGTTAATCCTCTTTAAAACATTAGGATGGATCAAACTGATTTGTGTTTTTGAGATCTCTGGAAGACAACAGCACAGTAGGTAAAATAAGGATTGTTTCTTTCTTGTGCATTACTGTAAATCTGAATTTAACTTATTTATCAAGTTAGTATTGGACATTAACTCATCATTTCAGTAAGACTGGACACTTATATTTCAGTATATTTGTTTTCATAAATTCTACTTTTGCTTAATTGAGATAGAATTGAAGTTGGACATTTGTCACAGTTTAGGGTCAGGGCAGCCTGATAGACCTATAACAAATGTTCTCCATTAACCTCCTTCCCTCCCCAAAGGGGAAGAGAAAGGAAATACAGGAGAGAGACTTAGTGAGTAGAACAGGAAACTAGAACAGCTTTAATTCAAATGGAAATAATAATTTAATATATACAAATATATATAAAACCAGTATTGAACCCAACTCCTCCTGATGGCAATTATGTCACTGCCACCACTGATGCTGTGGAGCAGGCACCAGGGAAGTCCCAGACTGGGCACAGGGGCAGATGGGAGATGTGTTCAGGAGCTGGATTCTGATACTGGATTCAGGAACACACAGATTGGGATCAAAGGCAGAACATACAGAGTCATCCTCAGATGCTGGTCACTGAAGAATCAAGGAAGAAGCCAGAAGAACCGAGCACTTGACCCTCCTGATCCCTCAGCTTTATACCAAACATGATGTATATGGGATGGAATCCCTTGCTGGTCAGTTTAGGGTCACCTGTCCAGACTGCTCCTCCCTGCAGGTGCGGCCTTTTACTTTTCTGCACCCCCCAATGTGGCACACAAGATCCAGCAGTGATCTTGTCTGCATACCAATCCTTGGTAGTAACTCTAAACATGGGGTGTTATCACTGCTAGAAGGAGACACTGTCTTTGAAAACATGCTGCTACCTTCAGAAAGTGCAGTTAGTAAGAAGAAGTGAGCTGAAAAGTAAAAATCACTGAACAGAATTAGTTTTGTTCTCACTCAAACCAGGACAATATTATAACTTACTTAAACAGTACAGCTGTCCATCATTACTAGCTCATCACTCTTCTCTTAGAAGTGTTTTTCCGTAAGTATAGCTATTAGCACTGATGCATACTGCTGTGTGTGGTCTATTGGTTTTTATATTTATTCTAATCATTTGTTCAGCATCCAAATATAATGGCCAAACAACAGACATAATTAAAAAAATGCAATTGTATGAGTTCCAGTGTTTATAATGTATCTAACTGCAAAGATATCAGCTAAATGTTAGTAAGAATTTTATCTTCAGTAGATTGGAATGTGCATAAATGACTTGGATGACTTTAGAGACATTTAGAGGCATTATAATCCCACTCTGTTCTGTAATGACAGCATACGTCTCCCTATAACAACCTTGTTCCATAGGGTTCAGGACGAATGATACCACAGGCTTGTGTCTTGTAGTTGGTCACCCTTTTAACCAAATTAATGCTAAGATTGCAGTGAAAGTTCATGCTCAATCTTTCACTTGACTGAGGACTGTGACTGAAAAAGAAGGTTCTCTAGTGCCCTGTAGGGCTGCCCTGCTGCCTGACTGAGGCTTTCCCAAACTTAAGGCATCCAGAAAGTTTTCCCTCCTTTGGGTCTCCTTGTGCCTAACACAAGGGCAAATTCATGCTGTAGCCTTTCCCTTAGTGAGTTGTTTTCTAAACTTCTCACTCAGACAGGTCTTTTGTTTTTTTCTGTCTTGAAACTCATAGGACAGGGTGTACAAGTCAAGTACATATGCATTAAGGACTTCCCTTCTATATTATCAGACTACAAACTTCCCAGCCTTACAATAGCCTTAATTTCCCCCAAAACAAATACTACCCTGTCAAAATACACTCAACATCTCACTTCTGTTCCTGTATGGATTAATCTCAGTTGTCTCTGTTTCCTCTATTCCCCATAATACTTCTTGTTCCTTCCTGTATTCCCTACTTATATTTGTTTAGCCTGGAGTCTGGCCAGGAGATGACATCTGCTCTGTCTAGTCCAGACCTGTGTGCTTGTGAAATGGTCAGGTTGGTGCTTCCCCTGCCTGGGTAAATACCTGGTGTCTTTTCACTAAGGATCTGTGACACAGCTTTAGAACCAGAAGCTGGCCCATGAGCTGTGTTCACTGACTGATAATACGCACATCTGTGGGTAAATCTTCCTTTTCCAAGCTGGTAAATGTCATCAGGTCTTGAGAAGTTTTTGGATTGGACTGGCAGATAGGCATTCCACTCCATCAGACTGATTGCAAAAGAAGTCTTTTGTTGGGGAAAACAAGCGAAGTTCCCTCCCTACCATCTCCACAGTTTATTGCAGAAAACCATTTAACCTTTTAGCTGTAGATCACATGATGTACCTAGTAGCAATCCTTCATATTCTCCGAACATACCTATATTTGCCATGTCAGTACTGCTTTACATATCAATAAATAGGCAGTACCTCTGCTGGGTAGAAGAAAGAGAAGTCCCCTTCCACTTACCACAAGCATCAGAAAAGGAGATGTAGAAACAAAATCTGGGATTAAAATAGACAGCAAAAAGCACCCCAAAAATGTGATTAAATGGAAGCATCTGAAGGCTCATTAGCAGTTTTATTGAATTTAAGATGGGAATTTTTCTACCAATGAGATCAAATTGGAGATCAAATTACTTTGGTTGAGTTTCAAATGAAAAGAAGACCAAGAAAAAAACAAGAAAGTGTTTTATACATTGTTCACCTGATGTCTATTATTTAGTGAGTCATAAGCCTTTCATTTATAAACAGAAATGTTCTTAGGATTTGAGAAACAGAAAAAAATTTTGTGCGCAACTACTTTTAGCAGAAAAGCAAAACTAAAAATATATCTCAAGCATTGTCTGAAAAATTAATTAACCCAAGACAGTAGAATTTACTTTAGCATTAGATGCAGAACTCTTTCAGTTTACTTCTCTTGTCACATAAACTCTGCTAATTTCTGCTGTTCACATTTTGTGTTTCCTGGTCCTTTTTCCCCAGGTGGATCCCAAGAGCTTCTTTTAATCAATGGGTGTGTAAGAGGCTGTAGTGCTGTGCTATGTGTGTGTATTATACTCAGTTTTTGCAAGGGGTCAGTCAGGTGTGTGGAGCTCACAGTCATAAAGCACTAGTTTAGCATAAAATTTCATGATGGACTTTGGTGCAATCTGAAGTCAAAAGAAATCTCTTGTAAGTCCCTTAATCCTTGAAGCACAAATTGTCTCAAAATATCATTCAGCCTTCACCTAAGAAAGTGAAAACAAAATCCCATGATGTGTCATTTTTATGTACAGAAAGCAATAATGTCAGTCTCTGCTTTGAACCAAAGTAGTTCCAACGAAATGCAGATTGGATCAATTGTTTTTCAATATGCATGTTAGGACCAAAGAAAGGATCTTTGACCAATTAAGAACAAACAAAAAGCTGCCCAGTTTTAACACACACTGCCCCCCCCAGTTATCAATCAAAAGTATTATAGATATCACTAATATTATTTATATATAATTAATAACTTAATACTTGAGCCAGAAATATTTACATCTTTTAGCCCAGTGAGAATCAGGATTTTGTTATTTCCTGTCAGAAGCTCTGTATGTGAATATGGCAGTTCATCCCATGACATTTCCTCACACTCAAACAGACAAGGTGACACATAAAGCCCAGGGGCAAAGGGAAACCTGATAGCTATATAGCTGAGCTGCAGTCGGAAGTGATGAATTCCCTGGACCACAGGGAAAGCTTCCTGTTCTTTGTAGATGAACCTATTATTGGAATACACTTGCCAGCAGTTAATCCTCAAAGTAATTAAATGGAAAGGAAGCAATTAAATCATGGAAAAGGAATTGCATCTCATTCAGGACAAATCCAAGCCTCGGAAGTATTTCAGTGGTATCTGGATGTACTTAGTGTAAACAGGTATCTTCCTGTTTGCATAGATGATTAACATTTATATGCTAAGAATATCTTGTGGTAATCAAATGAGATTGAAAAACAGAAGTTCCCATTATTGTGGCCTATGAAGTACCAAGCAGAGAAATGTTGGTATATATTATTCCTATTATGAGATAAAATAAAAACCATGTCCCTTATCCTCATCTTGCATAAATTAACCTGGCACCTTGAAAGCTAAATGTACATTTACATCTGTTGAGAGCATACTTCAGCATTTCAGTAAGCACACCCCAGAGAAGGAAGACCACAAATATGAAAGCAAGGGACATGATTCATACAAGTCTCCAAAGAGAAAGATTAGCCAAGTTCAGAAGGACTTTGAAGTGAGTCCTTAAAATCAAGTGTCAGGGTTATGCACAGCAAAAAAAAGTATGTTTTAAAGATTGACAGCCATCTTTAAATAAATTCAAGTTTAAATGTGTTGAAAGCACTGATTGCTATGGCATCAGCTTTTATGCTTGTTAGTTAAATTTACTAATTATTGCAAGATAGCAAATATCACTGTATTTTTAAGGTGCACCTTTTGTTCAGACTGTAACAAGGGATCCCATATAATTCTCCAGTCTTGGAGATCTTGGAGAGGTGTGCTCATGAAAATTCTTACTGACACTGTTATATTTTCAGTGCAGGGAGATGTGAGTGAGGGCTTAGGGAGAGAACAGTAATTCTGACAGACCTTTGGCAGCAAATGTTGCATGTAACCCTCTTCTTTACTAGTATTTCACTAGCAGACAAGAAAATAATGTCATTATATGTTACATATGAAGGACCAAACTTTACTTTTGAGTACATGTTCATGTGCTTCTATTGTATTAGCCCAAATCTAAACCAGACCCTGGCTATATCTAGCTCTAGAACCATTCCTTATGTCTTCTACCAGTCTTTACCTTTCTTTAGTCTCTCTCCTGTTCTCAGGGAATCAAATGTAAGATGTCAGTCACCTACATAATCACTTCCTTCAGGATCAGCCCTGCAAGCTATACGTCTTTGTTGCTATAATACTGGTAGGACAGTACTTGGATGCTTAGTTCCCCATAAACAACTGACTGCCTGTGTCAGACCTTAATAGGAATTCTAATATTCAGTTTGCATGATGTGGAAATTATTAAAATGAGACATATTGGTATACTAGATAATTAAATTGTCTGGTTCTCACTGTAAAATATTCACTTGTGTTCTTAAAGGATTGTCTGGTAGGACAAGTACAGTTGAAGTTTGTGTGATAATCCCAGAAAGATCTGATTTTTGGTACTCTCTTAAGAGTAGTCACTGGGGTTGAAACAGTTCAACACTGTCAAGATCTGTTTTATTTTGTTTTCTATTCAGGTGTTTGCAAAAGGGGGTATGTCTATGTGAAATCAGGTTCTTTACCCAGTGCCAGGAAGATTCTTTCTAAAGAGCATTAGGCTTCTTACATTTGAGGCAAGGACTAGCTATGAAGTAGCAGGAAACCTTTGTATCAAGAATCTACTTTCAGCTGTCTGCAATCTTTGCCAAGCTGGAAGGTTTCAGAAAAATTTCTGTTTGTTCAGTAGAGACTACTGAGACTTCAATGAAGAAGCCCCATTCCTCCCCCATGCCATCTGTAGAAACATGCTAGAAATCCACTGAACTGCCAGAAAATTATGCTCTCTGTGTAAATGCAGGTACTGCAGCTGCCTACCATGGCTCAGTGAAATGCTGGGCATAAGGAAGAAGAAAGAGAGGGGGGAGAGGAAACTGCGGGACTCAGCAGTTGGAAACAAATTGGGAGATGGAGGAGGAATGGGACCAGAAATAAGGAATATAATTTAAGACTACATCTCAAAATATATACATGAAGAACTGTATTAAAGTTGAACAGGTAGCCTTAATAGAGTAATTTCTAAGTTCTAGTGTCCCTTTCTATACATGCTTGATGACCTTTTAGGCTTAGTTCTGCTGCCCATACTTCGGCACTTACTACTATTTGCAACACCCTTGACTCTGCAGGGAGTTGACAGGTGTGACACAGGGCCTGCAGATTTGTACACTGCTAGAGCCAAGCAGGATACCCTGGAGGGTTTCATATGGTACTATACACCTTTGTAAGGATGCATGAATCAGTCCCTCAGTGCATTTTTGGGGGAGTTAACATGTTCACAGTGTGTTAAGTGCCATTTGTGTTATTCAGAATCAACAAGCAAGATTTCCCCCTTGCACTGAACTCCACATCTGGCTCTGCTGCTCCAGCTCAGCATCTCTAAGCCATCATGGCATGGCTGATGGAAGGCTGCAAACACCCATTGTGGTTAACTCTTGCTGCTGCAATGGGTTCAAGAGAGCTGTTGTCAAGTTGACAAAACTGAATACTACTCTGAATTTATTTGAGTTTATCGTGGGAGTACCAGTTTGGACCCTGGCTACTTAGTTTCCTCTCTTTCCTAGACTTGTTCAGAAATAAGCCTTTGATATGTCACTGAGAAAGACAACAGACCAAGACTGTATCATAGCATAACATGCTTTATGAATTTGTATGAAGGGCAGAATTTGGCAATCAAAATTTTTTCTATGTAGATTCTTGCATGTAGACCCCTTATAAATACTTTCTGAATTTACCAGTCTCAAAGTTGCATCCAACTTTGACGTTGATCATATTCTAGTTGTTTATTCATGCAATATTTCCTTTCCTTTTTGACTCTTTTGGACTCCTGCATCACCTCGAGTACATTCACTCTTATTGCAGCTGGACCATTGCAAACAAGTGTCACCAAAACAATTCTGTAGTGAGCATGCTGCTGTTCTGCTAAGAGTGTTATACACTTTCCACAAGAACAAAACCCACAAGGTTTTATCTGGAACCCTAAAGGGCCAGCTAAAAGGCTTGTGCTGTGGAGAATACAGGACTCATGGAAGATTTAGGTCAACTATTTCTCTATTCCAGTGGTGTTAGACCTGGGGCTGACATTGCAGATAACAGAAGGTAGTCCTCAGTGCTTTTAAACTTCGTTTAGTTTGGAGTGCTGGCAGTAAAAGGCCAATTTAATTTACATTTTGGTCATTTCTAACTTACTATACCTGAAGAATGACTTCCCAAAGGCATGTAGAGAGCAGTTATATCTGCAGTATGCTATTCTGGCTACCATGAAAGAACAAGAACACAGAAACTGTCAATTGGTTTGCTGTAGTTTTGGTAACTGTAGAATTTGTCTTACTTTATGGCAGGAGATGCTGTGGCCATGCTGCCACTGGGATGTGTGGGGAAAGCAGAACTTTGGGAACATTGAAGGTAGGTTACTTTCTCTTTGAAAGCAAATAAATAAAACATGCTTATATTTAAAACTGCCTTGAAACTGTGGCAGTACTTAGGTAACAGAAGCCGAATCAATTTAAAAGTGACACTGCAAAATCCTGCCCTTTTCTCTCTGCATCCTGCAATGAATGAAATTCATGCAGACACAAAGCATGGAAAACTCATGATTCAAGCTTGTTTTTTCTTCCACAAAGTGTCGCTTTAAAGAACATGGTGCAGCTGCTAGGCAAGTAGGTTAAAGCTACAGGACTAGTGAATACAAGAGTGAATGCATCAAGGAAGCAAAATTGGGCAAGCTGCAGTATTTCATGCCCTTGCAAATAAAAATGCTTGCTCAGCCTTTGCTTTGTGCTATAGGGGAGGATATGATGCATAGCAATGAACAAATTACCTAATGAAGCTACAATATTTTTAAATTAAGTTATTTCCCTGTCTACCTATCAATCGTGTTTTATCTACATTTAGAAGAATTAAAAATTAACAAAAATGAGCTGTTCGGTGATGTCATTTGTATAAAAAAGAAAGAATAAGGAGAGGTGCTGGTGCACTGGGTTCACTGTAAACCTACATGGAAAGAAGAGAAAGGCAGAGCAGTGATACGTTTTTCTTCTTGGAGAAAGATTTCAGGGAAATACACCACTGGGGAAATAAAAAAAAATCATACAGATTTGCAGATTGAAAAGTGTGCTAAATAAATATAGGAAAAAGATTCTCCATCCCAGACTGTCTGGTAAAATGAGATGCCCCTTGGAGGGGTCCTTTAAGTCCAAGGCTGGTGTGACTGCACAGGTCACACCATGCAAAGTCAGGCCTGGTGATGACATAACCTGCCAGCTGAGGGGACTTCCCCAAAGGAGCCCATGTCATCACTTGTTTCTCAAAACACTCCAGAGGCTTTCAAGGACTTCTGGAAACTGGATATAGCCAAGAGCAGCTGTTGTAACAGGTGTGCTGTTCAGCGATCCCTCAGGGTTAGATCCACAAGTGAATGAAACCTCCACTAACTCTGACTTTTAGGTGTCAGCTTGTGCATCTATGAGCCTCACATCCCCATTGTTTTTGTTTGTTTGTTTGTTTGGTTTCGGTTTTGTTTTGGTGTTTGTTTGTTTGTTGCTGTTGTTTGGTTATTCGATTGTTTGGGGTTTTTTTTTCAGCTGTCACTTATCTTTGGAAATATGTAAAGTCCATTAGAGCCTCAGACTGGGTTAGACAGAGGAGGCTGGCTTGTCCTGACAACAGAAGTCCTGAACTAGGATTTCCTTCTCCCTGATGAAGGCTGTGAAGGCAGGACATGGGATGTTTGGTGGAGTTTTACTACTCCTTAAACAAGTGACAACAGTAAATGGGTAGTTGTATAGTAGGGACATCCTGTGAGATTTATAACCTTGTAGATAGTTGTTATTATCTCCAGGAACAGGACAACAGGACGTCTCAAGGCACTCAACCATGTTGAACAGACAAGAACAAGTTTTGTGGCGAGAATAAGAATTTTAGGCTTTAGATCACTAAGAGAACACAGTGATGAAGAAGAAAGATGAAGTAAATGAACACCAGAGGTCACAAAAGACCACTAAAGGGAGAAAAGACCCTAACCCTAATTTTATTATGCATGCTCAAACTATGTAAATGAATTCCAGGAATGCGTTAGCATAAGACTGCCATTTCTAAGAAATATAATGAAT
Organism: Actenoides hombroni; assembly: GCA_024336885.1. Lineage (NCBI taxonomy): Eukaryota > Metazoa > Chordata > Aves > Coraciiformes > Alcedinidae > Actenoides > Actenoides hombroni. The sequence continues at coordinate 5,176,475 of WUAM01000299.1, forward strand.
ATGTATGTTTAGCTTGCATATAAACTATGTACCTAGCTTGCATTGGGACGCACATTTGGAGGAGTGATCCCCTGTGCATCTGGCGCTGCAAAGTAAAGAATGCCTGCTTAATAACTATGGTTATTGAGTTTTTCACTGCATCAGTTGCAAGTGGCTGGGGTATAGCTCCTGCTTTGGTCCTCGCCCAAGTGGATGTTTCACTGTGCTGTGCAAAATGGAACAGCCTCATGATGGGGGGTGTCCAGTGCAGCTTCTTCTCTCAGGTGGCCTGGAGCAAGGTGGACAGGCTCCTCTACCATGTGGCAGCAGCTCAGTGGATCTCAGAGGAGAGGACGGGGTCAATCCTAGTGTGTGTGCAGCAGTCATGGTGTGCCATAGTAGATGCCAAGCTACTGATGGAGGCAGGCACAAGACACACCTCCAGTCCAGTGGATCACACAATGGAAGTATGATGCATTAACTGTGAAATATGTCTTTTGGTGATTCATACTATAAATTAAAGGTTATCCTAATTCATTTCAGTACAAAATGTACTTTAAAGAGTTATTCTCCTGGTATGAATCACCAAACTAGTCCTCCCCCTAGATTAGCAACAGAGACAACAACTGGTCAGGAAAAAGAATATAGCCTAACTTCTCCACTCATTTTGAATTAGAGAATATATAATGTTTAAGATAATATTTTCAAAGGCCTTGGAAGAACCACTGCTGCAAGATGAAGTCAGATGGGCAGTTTAGGGAAAATAATGGCAGGGCAACGAGAGCCTGGACATCCTTGGCATCCAGATAGGGCACTCAGGGAAGCTGTCAAGGAGAGGCAGAAAGGTGGGTGAGTGGGGCAGGTCTTCTCCTAGGCCACCTTGTTTTGGTCAAAAGCTTTGACAGAAATACATAGTCCTGTAAAAAACTGAATATGCAGCTTTTTCCAATAGAAATGTTTCAACTAGTCTAATTTCTTGATTTTTGGATCCTAGAGACTTACAGTCTTAAACACAATACTTGACTTACAGGTATGATCTTTAACCCATTCACAGCTCTAGCAGTGTGTTGTCCCTGAATGACAGATTAGGTTTGAGGTTTGGAGCATGGGGACAGCAAGAACTCTTCATTTGAACTTGAAAGCAAAGGATGAGAGGAATATCAGGAGGAAGAACCCCCTCCACACATCAAAATGAGAGTGAATAGAATGGTTATGCACAGGAGTTGTTTTTCACAGAAAGGTCTACTGAAGTCTACCAAACTTCCTGCAGCCCATCTCTGAGCAGTTCAAATCCTGGAGAAGGATTTGCCTCTCACTGCTGCAGTGTGTTACACAGCTGCATACTTATCAGCTGTTTGAACAATGATGAGCCCTGGAGTCTATTCCTGGCTCAAGGTGATGGGCTGGGTATGAGGAAAGGAATAGTTTAAAAAGATAAGGATATCTATAGTAGTTTAGTCACTCCACAAGACACTGTCAGGCACTAGATAAGATTACAAAGAGTTAAATGTGATCTGGAGATGGTCTGCAGTAACAAGGAAGACATGGACAGGATCTTCTTTAAGTCAATTAAAAAAGTTGTGATTTTCCCCATCCTTTGTTTATTGAGATTCATGAGTTCAGTCAATGATAGGGAAAATAAATTCCAAAAGTTTTCAGGAGAAATGAGAAATGAGAGGAATAGGCACAAATTTTGGCCTGGGAAATTTTTTTCTGAAAATGTATACAGGTTGAAGTCACTGACTTCTACCACTGTATAAGCATAAAAGGAGAAACGCTGTTGTTTAAGGACAGTAGCCAGGTACTTCTAACATCTTCTAGAGAGACACCCCCCTCCCCCCCAAACAGTTTATTAAAAATTTGCCCATACTGCCAAATTTCAGCCTTTTCTTCCTTCAATGTCCAAAACATTCAAGTTATCAGACCCCTAGAATAATTTGTAAGTGTTCAGGGTTTATAAATTCAATTTTAGAATTTGCAATAGCAACAAGATTTTTCTTCAGAGAGTTTAGAACTGATGAAAACTAAATTTCTGCCACCGAACCATAATTTAAAGGAAAAGGGAAGGAACAAAACTATTAAATGCACCAGAAATAAATGACAAGTTTTTTCTTCAATAAGTTTGTTGTTCCTTGTACTTGGGACGCCACATACAAAATAGTGGTTATTACAAACCTCTGCTGTCTCTAACTGCCCTATTATTTGCACTTACTGCTCTCAAAACTCTTACCTAATGCACATTTTTATCATAAAAGAACACTGCACTTTTCTTTCTAGAAGTGGATCTACTCCCCTGTTTCTTTATCAGTCTTACTTTTCAACTTTGGAAGCATATTTCTTAAATGAATGTGGTATTTTTATTGCTTTCTACTGAACTCCTTCTGCCCACAAAAGTATTCTAAAAATGTTTTTCACGTTCAAAAACAATATTCTAGATGAGTTTTACACAGAATCACTATTCTCAGAACATACATGCGCTTTTTAGAATACTGTGTATAGTTGATCTCACCTAAAGATATGAGAAGGCAGAGAGCTCTTAGTATAAAAAGATGCCTAGGTGGGCAAATACTATCTTCAGTTTTATGATTTTAGACATTAAGACATCTTACTATATTTCAACTTAAATGCAGACTATTAGAGAAGAAAAACAATTTTAAAACTTCTGAACAAAGTAACAGAGTAAGAAATAAAGGAAGGAGCTTATTGTACATGTTAAATACTTATATGACTAAAAAAAAGCTTTTCTACATAAACATTTATTTTTGAAGTTGTTTATATTCATAACTTTTTCACATTTATTTTTGCAGCCTTACTGACATAAGCTTGTTAGGCAACCATAAAATTTGAAATGCCAAATTGCATGGTCTCCAAAGCATGTCAAGCTTTTATTATACAGTGCTGTGACTGTAAGGACATGTTGAGATGCTCATGTCACCACACTATATTACATGGACACACCGAGGGTAGGACATGTAGATGAAGAATTAATTGACCCTCAGAGAGGAATTTATATTCTCTGGTCATTTTTAATGTGTGTGATTATGAGAATTTTCCCTGTCTGTCCTTCTGTTCTGAAAAAGAGCTGTTTATAGAACAGATCATCAGATGCTTCATTATTATTAAGCCACTGCCAGAATAGTAAGAATAACATGTCACTGATGCCTTTCTGTATGATTTCTTCCCCTTTCAGATTTAAAGCTACTGTAGGCAAAGTAAAATAACAAGAGCTGGCTTGTTCCACACATGTAAGATGGATATTGCTTTTATTATACTGTTGGTTTCATGAAGTTTATTCAAAATTCACATAGTGGTAAACATTGTTTTTCACTGCTATTCCATTTTTATAATCTGATCTGTCCTCCATGAACAGCATGAAAACTGTACTACATCCAGTCATGTATTTTCATATATTTATTTCATATGAAAGTGTCTTTATACATCTGCACTTGGTCTTTAACTCAAATATATAGATACTTTAGTATTGTGAAAAAATGCAAAAGGATAATTTTCTATTTTTATTTATTTAAACAACTGCCATAGGTCTGAAGATGATCTGCATCTCATTACTTTAATGAGTGTTTTAATATTTTAACAAGTGAAATAGAACCAAATAATTCTTTTAACAAAACTTTGTTGTGAACTTTTCTCCTAGATTTCTCTCAAATGCACAAGCATGGCCTCTATGTTCATTTTTATGACACTATGGACCTGCATACTTATTGTGAAACACAAGCACATTTTCATGCTTTCACAAAGGACTGGAATTTATATACAATCATCTTCCGACATAATCATTCTCTTAGAAATCATCAGGTTAGAGCTTTGTTTACATTTTTCATTAAAACAGCAGGATAGATTTATTGGCAAGGCTGTAGCAGCTTCATCATTGAAGATCTTTTAGAACTTGCTAGACAAACATCTATTTTGAGCATCATAAAACAAATTAATCCTACTTTTGGACAGAGTGATGAATTAGACAGCCTCTAGCACCACTTTCAATCCCATGATTAGATCATGTTTCCTGAAAGAGAGCATATAATATGATTTCTGGCACATGGAGATTCTGAATCAGGCTGTAGATTGACCCTATTGACCAGATGGTCACTTCTCAGTAGAATGACAGGGGATGTGAAAAAAAATAAAAATGTAAGGGTATTTATATGTGAATGTTGAATAAAACCTTATGGGGAATATGATGAATAGATGGAGAATATAAGACACTATATCATCTGAGAAGCCAAGAAAGAAATCTTTATCCTAGCATGTAGCCTGAGATGCCTCACAGAGGCTAAAAAATTATGAAAGAACAAATTTTAGCTGCTCATTTTGGGCAGGATGAAAGAAATTTTAAGTATGGAGAAACATAATTTTTGTCATTCTTGTCAATAGTTTGAAGAGGTAAAAAGCCACATGGTATTTACCATAGGACTAAGATCTTAGAAATGAAAAATAGCAATATTCTGAAAAGGCTGGAAAATTTGTTAGAACATTTGTTATTCACCTATTCTCTGTTGGTCTGTGAACACTGAGAATTCTATAACATCTCTGGAGTTCAAAATCCTTGATATGCATTAAAAACTACTGTGTGTGCTACAGCAGCACCTGGAGACACTAAAGGAGTTTTGGCCTTTTGAAGGCAAATACACACCTGCAATGCTCAGAAGAAATGCATTTCCCACAGAGTTCAAATTCAGGTCAGAAAGGACAGGAAAGACATTCCTTGTTTGTGAGGAGTTATTTGTGGTGTGTTTTGGTTTTAAATTTGTAGAAACTAATGCAGAGAAAGAGTACATACGTAAGTTACTTAAAAATCATTCAGGAAATCTATGGTACATATGAAACTGAGTCTATCACTGACAGAGGTCCTTCTGTAGATGTATAATTATTTTAATTGTAAGCAGACAGTAATTCAGATCTACAGTTTTTGCGAGATCATTTGAAGTAATGTAATGGCAGTCCAATGACCTCTGCCTGTAAACCATTTAGCAATCATCATTTGTATGTTTGTTTGCATATGCTGCTGTATGCATCTGAAAGTGAGATACTGCTTATGGAATCTATGATTATTAAGTGCACTTGTCAGAATAGTACCAACAATGCAGTTTGTTTGTGAGAAAAAAAGTAATTGAAGTAGAAGGCTACTGGAGAGAAAAAAAAATAAATCTTGTGATGGCTTAGTAGATACAGAAGGGAGATTTTTGTATCAAATATCTTAATTACATTCTAGACAGTGCAGAATACTGAAGGAGCTACATTCTCAGCTTGGGAGGTTTGTCAGGAAGAAAATGAACATCTCCTATCTCATTTTGGAAGATAATTTTTGAAGAGAAAAACTTCACAGGATTAAACTGTGGGCATTCAGCCATCCTATGTGAATCCACAATTTGTCATTCTACATAATCACCATGACATCAACAGATCCCAGAAGACTTAGCTTGGATGACACAACTGGGAACAATAATAAATGATAAAAATAACAGAAAGATCATATGCAAAAAGCAGCAAGACCTAAGGTGCTTTCTGTAGTCACAAAACATGTTGCAAATATTAGCCAAGGATTTTTTCATGTAGTCAAACCAACATAATCTGCTTTGTGAAGACAGGAAGAGAGCCATATGAAGTAGCTGGAATTAGAAACAGATGAAGCAAGTCTCTTATATTTTGTGAGTTAAATAATTTATTTTTCTACTTCCATTCAGTATTAGAAAAATCAAACAATAAAATCCACAATATACACAAAGTTTATAGATGAAATGAAAAATAAATTAAAAAGAATATGTTTTCATTCATCTGTTGGAGTTTTTGGTCATGTAGAAGGCATGTTTCCTCAAACAGTAATAGAAATATATTTTACACTCTGCTGTCTACCTTCTAAAATGTTTTGTTTGCAGATAAATGAGTGCATATACACTCCAAAGATGAAGGTTTAGTTTTAAAAAATCTGGTTGATCACTACTTTAGTGTTATGCCACTCATTATTAGAAATTGGCTTCAGTTCTTCAGTATCATTAATCTAAGGAAATCAGAACAATGAATATACTTTTTAGAAATGTCTACCTGAAGGAAAAAGTTATGGAAGTTACTAAAATGATGGGAGAGAGATTATTTCCTATTGTACTTAACATTTTTATTTCCCCAGGGAGGTGGTTGAGGCCCCATCCCTGGGGATATTCAAGGTGAGGTTTGACAAGGCTCTGAGCAGCCTGATCTAGTTGAGGGTATCCCTGCTCACAGCAGGGAGCTGGACTAGATGACCTTTGGAGGTCCTTTCCAGCCCTAGCCATTCTATGATTCTATGATTCTATTTACCCTAGTGCTTTATAGCACTTCCACAGACATGTTATCTTCAGATCTGGTAAATTATATTTGAGTTTATGCATAGTGCTCCCGACAGTTGCTACAGAAAGTTGTGGAAACCAAAGTTATGTGCTTGTTTACTGTTCAAGTATAGGGTTCCTGAAGCAGATCTGACCTGGACTAGGGCATAGGACTATTTATATCTTGATGCCTACTGAGCTCCCAGTTGAGAATTCCTGCCTGGCTGCCAATCCATGGGTTACATTTTCCGGCTATTCTCCACAGTGACTGAGACCTTCCAATTCCACTGTCAGTTATGGTGGGAATCAAATTACAGAAAAATGGCAGAAAGACTGAGTGTGGTGGAAAGGAAGGTGGAAGCATTGACTGTGGAAGGGACAGGACCTGTCCAGCTGGAGGGACTTGAGTTTGGCAACAGCTTTGGTTCGTGTGGTACATTTGCAAAGAACAATAAATCTCCATGTTTTGGCTAAAGCACAGTGCCTTCACTCTTCTTGGTCAGTGGGCAAATGTCCCCTGAACAAAGCTGCTTGCAACTCTTCACTCAGCAAAGGTATCTCCATCCGCCTCTGTTTGCCACCAATATTTCTCTTGGATAAAGTCTACATTGGTATCTGCCCAAGGCAAACAGAAAAGGAGTCTCAGAAGTCCTACTCATTCCTGCCTCTGAGCATCCCTCTTGAGGCCCTCAAGAACCCTGAACTGACTGCCAAACATTAAAAAATATCAAATTATTACAGATTGGAATATTTTCAGGTACTGTTACCTATACTGAGGGTTAAGGAGAGGGAATGTAACAGAATAAAACCTAATCAAAATTTAATTTAGTAATTAGAGAGCCTAGCCTTTAGGATCCCATCTCCTGAAAGAGTATAGAGGCACAGGGATTGGTATCTCACCTCCATGTGCAGTGTGTGCTAGGAATTGTGAGACTTGGCATGAAACCTTTCATTGCAACTGAGGGATACCCTGGGCTATGCAGAGGAGAAACAGCAAGCTATTAAGTGAATCTGAGATGTAACTGATTCCCACATGGGCAGAGAAGCAAGGATTGCTCTCTCCCCTTGATGCCCAGGGCCTGTAACTTCCTCAGAGTCAAAGATGCTGAGACATCTTCCACAGTAGGGAAATGGTGTCTGTCCTGAGCAGTGAAAGTGGCAGGGGAGCTGCTGTTGCTGTGCAGTAACATTGTGGCAGAGTGGAAAGTTGCAGCCCTCATTTAACCACCCCACCCACCCAACATGAGGGAACTGCAACATTTTTTTCTGCAGGAGGAATGTCTTTACAACTAGGCTAAAGTCAGAGAATGTTATTTTATGTTGCTCCCAGCGATGTGCAATTATGTAATAACAAATACCTGAGACTGGACAGAGAAGAAAAGGAGAGAAAGAAAGTAGAGCTTGCCAGCTGAGCAGAGGGCACTGGCCATGTCAGCACATCCTCTCAGGGCACCTGGGACATCTGAGGAGGAGAAAGTGTGTCTTGCTCCTGTTCTCAGGATCTAACTGCACGACACCCTGGAGAGAGTGTGAAATTCCACGCGTGGGTTTCCCAGCTGTGCTCCAAGGGGTTAGGAGTTTGGTGCTACCCTTGTCCTGATCCACATGCAAAGCCAAGATTTGGCAGAATTTTAATTTCATGTAAGAACTTCACAGTCAGGGCACTCACTGAACAAAGAGAAGTTTTCGTTGCATCTTCTTTGATTCAAAATCTTATTTCCCATATCAGAGTTAAGTTTCCTGAACACTGAGGTGTGAAGGGGAAGAGATACCCTTCACATCCTTAGCTGAAAAATATTGGTAAGTGAAACCAAATTCTAGGTTTACTGTGGGAAAAATAGGAGATGAAGAGGGTTATGTAGGACATGATTTGAGCACCCAGGTTCAGGTCTCAGTCAAGACAGGTGTTGTCCTGGGCTGCAGTATTTTGTGCCAAAGAACAATTTCTGTGTTTTGTATTAAAGAAAAACTATCCCATTATCAGAGACACCAAAACTCCAGATTTCCTCTTGGTAAATGTCCTAGTTTGAGTGAGAACAGATATAATTTTGTCCAGTAATTTTACTTTTCATCTCACTTCTAACTAACTGCACTTTCTGAAGTTAGCAGCCTGTTCTCACAGACAGAGTCTGCTTCTAGCAGTGATAACACACCATATTTAGAGTTACTACCAAGGATCGGTGTGCAGACCAAGGCCACTGCTGGATCTTGTGTGCCACATTGAGGGGTGCAGAAAGTGAAGAGGCGGGGTGTGGTGGGGGAGGAGGGAATCGTGGGTTGGGGGAGCTAGAGAGAGGGGGGGGTGTTCCCGCCCAAACACCTGGAGTGTGCCGATGCCGCCCAAGCCTTGTAGTCGTCATCCAGACCATCGCACCTCCTGCTCCTTGTCCAGAGGTGTCAAACAGAACCCTGTGGGCAGAGATGGTTTCAGAGTGCCACAACCGCACAGATACTGGCCGTACGCTTGGAAAGCAATCCCGACCGCCCTCGGATCTTGTTGCATTAAGCATTTGCTGTTACAGCAGCAAGGGAAACTGGGGACTTTCCTTATACAGTCCATATTGTTTTAACTGTTCTACTGCTGTTACAGTTGTGTAAGTGGTTTCCATACCAATATATTGTCGGCAATATAAGAAAGGAAGCAGTTATGGAAACTCAAGTCCCTTAGCTTCACATACACTGGGGCCTCTAACAGTAAAACTGCAACAGTTGAAAACCATGCCATTAGAATCGAATTCAGCTGAAGTACAGCCATCATTAAATGCTTTACTGTTAACCCCCCTAAAGAGCTGCATCGCTCTACAGCTGCTTTTGCCTTCAAAAAGTAATTTTGCTCCAACAAATTAACCTTGTGACACGTACAATTGCACTGTAGGCTTGCAGGAATGTAGCTCTGAGCTGTGTCACCTGCAGCAAAGGAAGAAATGCCTGCCCCCACAGCAAAAACAGAGACTACGCAGGGTTTACTTCAAAACTGGCGAATACCTGACAGTGTAGCTGTTTTGCAAATGAGTTACTGTTGTATTTGTTACTAAAGAGATGCTATAATGTCTGTTGTTAAAAAAAAAGGAATAAAGTATTTCTTATGCTTTACGGGTAGTTTTGCAGATGTACGTTATCTATGCACAGCCCTAACATTTTGCGTAAAGAGGTTTGGGTTTTTTCCCCGTGGCATTCTGCTCACTAGTGAGTGATAAGCTTCCACCAATGCAGTTTTCCCTATTTGGTATAACAGCTTAAACTCCCCTCTTACCAATTATATAATGATCGCTTCATTCTTCTCTTTGTGCACTATTATCCTATTTCCTGGCTGTCTTATAATCTTCACTTTTCTACTTTTTCTCAGCCCATGTTTTCTCTCTTATAATAACATGCAAGGCCACAATTCCAGTCTCTGTTGCTCGTGTCATTTCTCTGTTCTGTTTCAACTTAGTTCACATTTAAACCTCTGTATTGCATTGCCCTCCAAGCAGCTTCTTTGAAATCTCTTAATCATGATGTCAGTGAAAATACCCCCCAATCCCAAAGAACACAATTTTGCTGTGATATGGAGTGCAATGGCAAGATCAGGCTCCCCTGTATCACTTCTGTGTCTTGATACTGTCAGTACTTCTGTGTTTCTGGACACATTTACTGTTTCCCTTTGTACCCAGCTCATGGCTTCCTTTGGGGCACAAATCAGCGGGTTTGGGTTTTTTTTTTCCTCTGTTTGCATCATACCAAATACAAGGGGTTTGTACCAAATACAAGGGGTTTGTACCAAATACAAGGGGTTTTGAGAACGCACCTGGGTTCTACGGTAACAATCCATGACAATATTATTACAATAATAAATGAGATACCCTGTCAATCTGTTGTTTGAGGATCCAGCTTTTCTTATTTCAGTACTGAGAAATATACACATTTTTGCTGCAGTTCAGTGGATATAAAGAACAGAAGTATAACTTCCTGGTTCCTTTACATTACTTCAACTTATCAAAATTTGTAGATAGGAGCATTTCCCTTGGGAGAAAAAATAGGCACATTATTATTATTATTATTATTAACCTGAAAATGCTTACATAAATGTACATGTGTAACCTAAAACTACCTGAGTATTTCTACAGAAGTTTTGGCCTTTCTTTTATTTTCTGTTCAGTTTGCCACTGCTTTTCCAGAGTATTGTTAAACTGATTTTACCAGACATAACTGTAGAGTTTAAGATACTAGTATCCACATAGCCTAATAATCACCTGAGATTAAATCAGACTCCAGTTGCAGTTACCAGCTACAACCGGTAATGTTTATGATTTGTTGTGATTGAGTAGAAAAATGCCTTTTTTCTTTTTTAAATAATATTTCTAGATTTTATTTGCATTCAGAGAACATTTTAAAATTAAGCCACTCTACTGGGCATCTGGCTTCACTTCTGAGGTAACATTTTCTTTCCATCCCATCTGTTCTAACACTTTACCTTTCCATCTCCTAATCACTAAACCCCAGAGCTTTAAGGGTAAGGGTGCTTTGCCAGATCAAGAACTACAACAACCTTATGTACTTCTATGAAGTTAAATAGGACCAATGTGTGAAGATCAGGGATATTCTCTAGAGGTTTACCAGGTGGGACAGTAAGGTTGGGGAATTTATTTTTTTTTCAGCTTGGGAGACAAATGTTAAGCCATCCCCTAAAACAGAGGCATGAAACATTTACGCCAGCTATCCATAAGTGCTGTCTCACTTGTTCATAGTTCTCTGTTAATTATTGTATTGAAATTCTTTTAGGACTTTGGTACTTAAAATAGCATATGGATGACAGCAATAATGGTGTTTTTACTGATGTTTCAGGTGAAACAGAACTTAATCAAAAGTGTGTGTACGGCCCTTCAATGAAGTATACTATAAACAGTTTTCTCATCTGTCATTTCAAATCCATTTTAAACCACAGTCTCAGAACAGGTCTATTAAAATTCAGCAGAAGTCATACCCAAGCGTGTAAACTAGATTCTCTGTGTGTGCAACCTGACTACTTTAATAACTACATCAGAAGGCTTTGAAAGATAAATTTAAGATACATAGAAATTAGTCAAATTTATCCTTGACGAGTGATGTTATGTGAAAGTCAGCACTGCCATTATTACTTCAGCATTAGCAGGCAGTAAAATTAAAGTGGTTCTGAGTGGCCTGATAGCCCTTAACTGCCCTGACCAACATCACCTGGGGCCTCCATTCAGACCTTTGCCCATTGGTCCAGGAGCTCCAAATAAGCCTAGCCCTGAAAAATTCATCTTTTGGGGAGCTAGGTGGTAGGATTGTCTGCCTTTTGTTATGGTTTCTGTTATGTAGATTCTGATCTGCAGATTGTTTCCTTGGTCTGATTTTTGCACCTGCCTTGTGTGTGGATCTGCTGTGGAAAGATCTAGACTGTCTGAGCCTGGTTACCTTCTGTAAGTATCATTCTGAACCTTGGACTGGTTTGTTGGTTGTATCTTGGATCTGCTTAATTTTTCTAGTGATCTAGGCTTTTGTTTGAAGTTGCCTGCATTCTCAATACCTCTGTTGTTGTTCTTGCTTTAGTATTGTAGGATGGTTTCTATTTTGCTTTCTGTGTGGCTCCCAATTTTCCATCCTGTAAGAATCAGTCAGCCCTTATTTCTCCCTGGCGAATCCAGACTAAGGTACAAAGTGACTTCTTGAGTTGTTATAGTATTTATTGTTTCTTGTTCTACAATAACACAAACAATAATATTAGAAGTAGATCGAACTTGGTAGGTATTAAGTTAACATGAAATAATAGCTTACTATTTGCTCTGAAGAGCCTACTACCTAACTGGGCTACAAGGAACACAAGTTTGAATGAGACAGATGGGGAGTGTGAGTAAGAGGTTAAGTAGCCAGCATCACATCTTTCTGTTTCTGTGCATCAGCACTCTAAGATATTACCTGTTACTTTAAAGCACTGTGGTGAAAAGAAAGCTTGAAAGAAATATGAAGGAAACTTTCAGATATATCTCAAATGTTTCTCACAACATGTAAGGTGCTAATTAATTGTACAGTCATCAAACTGTAGGGCTGAGAGGAATCCAGGAAACCAACTTTCTGCGCAATGGCAAGATGCATAGGTCCTCAAAAACTCTTGGCTGCTTAACCTCTTTGCTATTAACCTCTTTGCTAAAATGATTAGGCCGAGAGGTACAGCAACATCTACATGTAGCTGGTTATGGTGTTAACCAAAGCTAGCTGTATTAGGAAGTTTCTTTGAGGACTCAGTCAGATTCGTGGTGCTAATTCAGATGATTTCTTCCTGTGTTGTTTTCTGTGGTTATAGTAAACAAAACTTCATATTTGTTCGAGTTATAACTGTACAATTTTAAGAAATAGCTTTTTTTCTTTCTCTGCTTGACTAACACCTATTTAAGTGAAAAGGTTATTAATTTCTTTGGGATTCCTGCAGTCTCCTTTGGAGCATTATGACTTTATGTATGCCTTTCAAAATCTGATGTGGCTTTCTGTTGGCTTTTTAGCTTCCAGTTGTGAATCACGTTAGCTCTCTACATAATCTCTGTAATATTCTGATACCAAGTTGGCTATTTCAGGATTGGTGTTTGTACATCAGCTTTTTCCGCCCTCTTTTAATCTCCCTCTACTAACTGATTTTTTGACATGGGGCTATTTCTTCAGTTTGTTTTGATCATTCCAGATTCTTAAGACTCTACTGCAAGAGTACTCAAGTATCTGAAACTGCAGAGGTTAATTCTGCTATGTTGATGAATGCGAAAAGAGTGTGGTTCTGACACCATAGTACCTGGTTCATGGTCTTTACAAATGTTACTTGAGATCTGCTACCTTGGGTCACATTGCTGCCATTTGACTTTATCAGAGTCATCACCTTCTGCCAACTGTCCTTGGGCAACATCCCAAGACCTCTCTAAGCTGAGAGGCAGTGGCAGCAAAAGGCCCTTGCGCTATAAGTGTAAAAGGCTTAGAGGAAGGGTATGGTTCTGATTTTCTTCTGTGTTATTCATTCCTGCTTGTTGATGCAAGGTATCCACCAGTGGGTATGTGATATCACATGCCCCATCTTGTGTTAAACACCTTCAGTCAGGATCCTATGTATGAGAGGAGAAAGTGGAATTTTGGGTAGCAATTTTATTCCTGCCTTGTGTAAACATTGCTCTTGTGTTTTTCATTTAGACTACATCCACCATCTTTATCTCTTCTATACCACTGCACTATGCCTACAGTGCAGCATTACTCTGTTACAACTGTTTTGTTATTTTGCATCTGCTTTTTTATTGTTTTAATAATTGGACCTTCCCTAAACTTCTTACTGGTCCCACTCAACATGTAGAGATGCAATTCTGTAGGAAAATAAGTTATTATAGAGAGGCATTACAGCATTGCTGAATCTTACTCTTCAAATTTGCACAGTAACTTCCAGAAATTAAATGATTAGGAAAAATATCTTTGGGCTGCTACCCTTAACAAAGAAATTAGGTAACTGAAGGGACTGTCTCCCTGTCATCTTGTATTAGCAGGCTTACAGCATCCAAGGTCATGTGCACAGATGTAGCAATCTTGTCATGACCTTACCAATTTTTCCTAGCTCATTTTAGTCATAATGAAAAGATGAGACACTGATTGATGTTTGCCAGTGCAGGATCTTATCAAATTCTTCTTTACCTCTGCAGTTACATTAGAGTCTGAAATACAATTTCTATTTGACATTGTATTTCTCTTGTGTCGTGGTTATATCTGCAGAAAATCAATCAGCCTTTTCTAGAAGAGAGAATGAGTTTACAGAGTTAAACATTTTGGTAAGGAATACTCAAGGCTAAGACTGTAGAAAACAAATGAGAAGTTTTGATAAGTAATCTTAAAGGGAGCAGTAGTTTTGGGAGCTCAAAGAGAATGAAGGTTAGGATTGTAATTCAGATCTGGCTCCTGCAGAGAGCATCAATCCCAGCAAAGTTAGTAGTCACAGATATGGCAATGTGGGAAGTCAAGAGGCTAAGAACAAGAGTAGCATCAAGCTAGCTTGTATCCCACATAGTATCCGGAGAGGAAGGGTCATACATTGATCCGTTAGTCCATCAGTCTGTCTGCCCTCAAGCACGGTATTTGTATCATCAGAAAAATTTATTGCCAAGCAGTAGTGTTTTCTGTAATCCTGTGCCTTGTAAGGCAACCTAAATTGCCTTTTGATAACAAACTCCTTGTGGCTTTGTCTGCCACAAGTCATATTTAATATTAAAGTTTGCAGCTGAACTATGTTCTAGTCTGATGAACACCTGAGGTTTTCAAAACTGCTATGGAAAAATCAGAAACAAAACCCACAGACTGTTGTCCAGAAACCTGTATGTCTAGCAAAGTGATCATTTTCAATAAGAACAGTAAGCAATAGAGAGTCTTTGCGTTCCAGATGCTTCTGAGAATCAATATGCACACCCTCCCTGGTTGTTTTTAAAAGTACCTACTAAATTAACATTTATTTTTAAAAGTTTGGCCTTTTTTTGTGTGTGTGTGTCTCTGTATCTGAAGACATAACTTACGCAAAACACACATGGAAATATTGTATTACAGTCTTGAAAATAGGATTTAGTCTTCTAAACTGCTTGGGTATTACACGGTGACCCAAATCAGAAGTGTATGGAATTACATTGAACTATTTCTTTTGTCTGAAATTTGTATCATGCAGCAATAATTGTGCATTTTCAATTGCCTGTGTTTTAAGAATGCTGATAAAGTACTGGAGCAATGCCAGGTATTTTAGCAAATCCCTTGCTCTTTCCCTAGCTCCACAGATGTTACAATACATCAAGTTTGTTGCAGGAGTAAAGAGTGATTTTTACTATCTTTCTTTAACTGTGGTGATTCAGTGTTACAGACAAATCCTCATTCTTAACATAAGAGATGATGTTAGCACCTTGTCTTCAAAAAAAATCATTTGGATAACATGCACTACAATGTTAGTAACGTTTTTTTCTCTTTTGCAATCTCCTTTAGTGACTGGAAACAGCTGTCCCTCTTTTTTTATCATGCGGTTTTATTGTTCAGAATTACTGATTATTTGTTATGATTTATAACAGAAAAAGTCTTTTATGCTTTAAAAGAATGAAAAGCAGACTTGGACATATTTAAATGAATTCAAAGATGCATCATTAGAGTCTCTGTGGCACCAAAGGGGAGTTGACACAGGATTATTTTCTGCTGGAGGTTTGGCAAAGGAAAACCAACAGCAGTCACACTATTCTTGACTGTGAGTCTCCTCTAATGTTTGTGTTTAATAAAGCACTAACATCTGGACCCACAGGGTAAACTTCATGTGTACAGATAGTATAACTCTTCAAAATCAATATTTATTTGTGAACTTTTCACTCCAGAAAGGACACTGCAGAGTACCAGCTTTGGGGCCATATATTCCTTTAGCAACACTTGGGGTTTGTGGAGCTGAAGTACTAGATAAGCTTTGTTCCTTCCTGTGCTTCCTGCTCAGTTGCTGTGTTCTCTTTATGACCATGCAAGGATTTCCATGGCATGGCCCCAGGCTCTGCAGGCAGCCAGCAGTGCTTGATTATTGATCTCCATTGGAGAGCCAAGGAATGAAATCACAGGAATATGGAGCTGTCTTGGGATGGTTACCTCTAAGGTAAGGCATATGGTAGGGCAGAGCACAGGAAGACATTAGTCATTTTGGCTGACAGGAAGCTGCCTACATTTATTCCTCAGTCTCTTTCTCCCTTGTTTGATTCCCACCCCACCCCCCCATCCTCATCCTTGATGCATAGCAATTTGAGTGGGTGCTGTCACCAGGTATAACTTGAGCATGGAGTTGTAAGCATGGGCAGGTGGGCTTGTACCTTCTGCAACCGTTTGTGATTCTGGCTTTTTCCTGCAGCAAGAGAGAAGCCCTGGTGAGTACTTTTGTCTGTTGTACCAGGTTGCTGGCCTTTGAAAGTAGCTCTTCCCATAGCCTGTGAGAATCTGGTTGGATTTCTTCCAAGATCTTTGGATCCCTGTTGTGTCTTTTAGTTTGTTGGGGTTTTTTGTTGTTGTTGCTTTGTCTTTTTGTTTTGTGTTCTGGTTTTTTTTGTGGGGTTTTTGTTTGTTTTTTTAGTGTGTGAACCAAATCCTGAAGGTCTCTTCAAACAGATGTGGGAAAGCTCTTTCTTTTGCTTTTTGTTTGTTTGTTTGTTTTTGTTGTTGAGTAATATACCTACATACAAACATAAGTTACTCTGTGGTAGAAATAGACTCATGTATTTGCTCACAGTATCTTACTGCATTGCTGACACCTAATCTGAGAAAAGGGGGGTGGAAGGTAAAGGAAATTGTTCCTCATTACTGATGTCAATGCTTTAAGTATGCTGAGGAGCTCTCAAAGAGATCTCAATATATGGATGGAGTTTTGCTCCACAAACCAAGTGGCTGCATAGAAGTAAGCAATCCATAACTTGGGGCCACAAAAGGCATAAGGAGGGCAGTAGCTTCTTTGTAGTCTGTCTTCTACAATAATGTCTTAAGTAAGTTTATTGAACTCTATCCAAATGGGTGAAGAATGTAATATTCTAAAAACCTGGTGAAGTACATCAGCTTGTGCAAGAACTGTGTGGGAAGAGCCACTACTGACATTAATTAGGAGA
Organism: Actenoides hombroni; assembly: GCA_024336885.1. Taxonomy (NCBI): domain Eukaryota; kingdom Metazoa; phylum Chordata; class Aves; order Coraciiformes; family Alcedinidae; genus Actenoides; species Actenoides hombroni. Next base: position 5,193,390 of record WUAM01000299.1, read on the forward strand.
GTATAATTACACATAACTCATAAGTTATGCTTAAGGTATCTTAAGAGTAAATGTGCATGTGGAGTCCTTCTTTAAGTGCTGAGCAAGCAACCTCTACCTGTGTCCTTGTTCTGTGCATATATCAGAATGGCTTGTGTTTAACTTTGTCAATGAGGTCTGGATCTTGTGATATCCTTTTTTTGGTTGGGTTTTTTTTTTTTTGTAGAGGGATTTTATAGATGTTTGTGCCAGTGCAGTTATTTCTGCTTCTTCCTCTAATCAGAGCACATCATCTTGTTTGTGCATACCCAACAAGGTTTATAAGACTAACATTTTCAACCAAATAGTAAATAATTTCTGATTATCAAACGCATACTTAATCAGCTCTTCACCCATGGGAAGAGCAAATTAGATCTTCTCTTGGTAAAATGAAAAATTCATTCTTCACATGAAATCACTGACAGCACATAATGACTACAGAAATATGAATTACAAGGAATAATTTTATAGTTTAAAAAAGATCAGTGCATCCTTTATTTCCTATGTATCCTTATCTTAGGCTGCTTCAAAAGTAATCTGCATTTTCTGTGACTTCATCAATAAATCTCTTGCCTGTCATGGTCTCTTTTTGATGTATTAAGTCAATAATTAGTTAACAGCATTTTTTAAATTTTTTTTTTTTATGGTAAGAGTAGGTGATAATGACAAGTGTACTACTTCTGGCATGCCTGAGGTCTGGAGGGAAGGTAAGTGTAACAGCTCTGACTCTCTGTTAATGTCATGCTCAGCTGTAAGACACCTTTGTACTTTCCTTTTTTTGGACATTTTACCGTTCAGGGTAATCCTCTCTGTTTTGAGCACATATCCCTTTTATTCTTATGGAAAGTCACACTGCTGACTCTGTGCTGCATGTAACACCTTCTTCAGACATCAGTCCCTGAAAGTGACTGTTTTCATCCCTTTTCTGCTTCCTGTGTAATGCAAGTGAAGCGGGATGCCCTACAGCAGCTAATGGATGTGGAGGGAGATACACGCATTAGAACAGGGCTAAACAGTCTCTAATCTTCTCTTTTCCGTTTTAAAGATCTCATAACAGAGGAGTCTATTAAATCCACTAATTGTAATCAGGATTGTAGATTTGCTATTTTTCCTCTTCTCCCTAACCAGCTTTACTATTTCTGCCAAGCCACCCCTTCCTTTCCAGAGCTGAGCCAGCACTTTGCAAAGCTGGACCTGAGCCATCTTTTCCCAGCTCTGGAAAACAAACCCATGGATTGCTTTCTACAGATGTAATGAATTCTGCAAAATGGCTTGTTCCTTTTTGATGGAGTTCATCACCTCGGGCAAAATTCACTGTTTCAGTGCAGACTTGCAATCTTTCTGGAAAGGGTCAGTCTTCATTGTATTATATGCTCTCCCTCTTTATCTTGCAGTAAGGGGGGACGAGAGCACAGCAAAAGCATCAGCTCTACAACTTTGGAATGAATAAATCCCTGGTGGTTTTCTTGCTAGAATGTATGAACTAAAGAAAAAGAGTATCCCACAGCAGGGGAACAGTACAAGGTCTCTTATATCTTCCCAGCCTTGCTCTTGGGGAATGTGTTGTGGGATTTTTAAAGTAGAGTAACCCTTTCTTAATCAAGAAGTGTGAAGCTAGACTTCAGTGGGGCATATATCCTAAGGGGAACTTGGTGCATACTTGGGCCCTTAAATGCCATTTTACAGCCTGTGTTTTGCATATCTGGCTTTTTAGTTTATATTTTTAGTGCCCTTGCAATATTTTGATATAAACAATAAAGCACAAAAAGTACAGTCCCTTTTGAATGGAGTAGCTGCCTGTGCAAACGTGTGTACATGGACTGCCAATGTTATTTACCAGAGAAGCAATTAGTAGTAGTGACCTTGGCAATTGGGGCAGAGGTGGACATTCTGCCTTAGGGATGATTTCATCATTCCTTCAATAACATGTAATAGTTCTGAACTAGAGATATCATACAAATTAGAAACACAGTTTGTCCAGAAATGTTTTGTATCCCTTAATTCATTCAATTTTATCCTAATCTGAATTTACCCTAGCAGGTGTACTTGAATTTTATTTATTGTTACTTTATGCTCATAAAATTGAAATGGTAAAATAGCTCTTGATCATCTGGGAGGAAGAAGTCTCTCTTCTGCAGCAACAGAACAGGCTATGTGGTGCGCTTTCCACTGCCAGTGCCAGCCTTTGCCATCAGAGGCCAACATGAAAGCTCAATCTTTCCCTAGGAAACATGAATTCAGTTTCTTGTGTGTTGTGCATGTTTGAAGGTAGAAAGCAAGTAGAAAGGAAAAAAACCCAGGTGTTTTCCTTAAGTCCTTTGTTGAAGCTAACGATTCACTAAAAATGTGAGATTTATCTACTTGTTACCTGCATAAACTGAACTTTTTTGGTACCATCTACTGCAGCTCAAGAATAACATGTGGGACAAGCATTTGAACTGCACTTCATTTACAGGTTTAGGAACCTGGAATCCGTTTTGTAAATGTTTTTATACTGTGGCTACTTTCCTGAGCCTCATTAGCATAACGTATTCATGCACTTTTGCTGCACAAGATTTGATGCAGGGAGCTGAACAGCAGAGGGAGGGGAAGGCTGTGCAGTGCAGCTTTGCAGCTACCCTGTGGAGTCATCTGTCCTCCAGTAGTAACCACAGATCTTTGTGCCCTGACCACATGGCAAAAGGGACATCTGCCCATAAAAAGGGGCCATCACTGAAACTCTGACTGGTCATGGTTGAGCAGCATCTGTTGAATAAATTTGCAATAGTTATATCTATTTTGTGTGAGGCAGATATTGGCCTAGGAGGATTTGCCAGAACCAGAAAACAGGGCTTCATATTTGCTCCACCAGTTTGAGTAACTGCAGAAGTAAGCTGATATGGCCAGGTTTCCTTCTGGAACTCAGTTTTGAAGTAATTAAGCACATTATCTGTAATCAGGGGCAGCCTTTTTGAGTGGGGATCTACAGTATGAAATCATATTACATTTAATATTCACCCAGTTTCCTCCCTTTTTATGTATTGTACTTTGGTCTGGCAGATGTCCATTTGCTCAGCTGAAAGCTCTCCAAAGCTGATCCCGCAATCTGTTGCGAGCTAGTAAGAGCAACAAGAGGTTTTTTTGCATGCTCTTGTGTCAAGGCACTGCTGGATCTAGGGAAAATGATTCCAAAATAATGCTCCCTCAGGGGTGGGGGGCTGTGTGTGCATATGTACAAGTCTCAACTGAATGCTTTAATGAGCATAAGAAAATTAAGAATGACGTGCAGCGAGGGGTCAACCCAGGCTGCAGCCTGACTCATGAAACAACCCAGGATCACTGTCACTTTTCTGTTTGTAAGGTGAGCAGCCTAGGCTCAATACAGACACCTTAAAGGGCAAACTGTTTCATTCTCCATCCTACAGACTCAGGATGCACATCAGGCCTCCCATGTGACTTGCTTCTTCCAGTGAGAAAAAGGGGACATGCAGGCCAAATGAAAATGCAGCAGTCACTTGAAGAGTTTGAATAAATCCAAGATACCTCTGAATATGTGAAGGACTAGCATTAGTGGGGAAACTGCATTCCAGGATGGTCTACTGTTGCATGGTGTTAGGATTAAGGAAAATGGTTTAGTATTGGTCAACAGAATAATTGTAATTTCACCCTAAAATTTAATTTCAGCTCACCTCTGTGGTGTTCCATGTCAGTAAGTGGTCTTCTCACTGGAATTTAAAGAAAAAACAACTAATCCTGTAAGAATTGTCACTTCAGGACTAAAGCAAAAGGCTTTGACAGGGATTTCCCCTTTAAATCTCTTCTCAAGTCACCAGAGTCCATGCATGGTACGACATAGATGAATAATGAGGTCTCAAAAGTTGTGCTGCTCCTATACCAAGGGGCCAAGGCCTAGGTGCGAAGGATTTTGTGGCTTTCCATACTTGTTTGTCACTGGGTGGAACTGGCACCACGCTGATGCGGGTGTCTTCAGCGAGTACTGATGTTCACATTGCAATATCTGGAGGTGGAGGAGGGTAGATGAGGTGTACCTCTGGAAATGAGGGAAAGGGGATGGAGATAGCTGGCTATTTGGCTAGATATATCTGGGAGCATGACGGAAATCAGTGTATGTTTTGCTACAGATTTTGGTCAGGAAGGCATATGACTGCCTGTGTAGATAGGCTTAGGTGGTACAGACTGTAAAAACAGTCTATGAGCTTTAACTGCAAGCCACACAATTTAGGTGCTCTTTAAAAATCCTCATTTAAAGAGCCTTTATCAAGTATCCATTCACAACACTTGGTGCCTGAATACATCTGCAATTCTGTCACTACACAGTTCCGTTGTACTTTGTCTCCTTGAAAGCATTTTTCTTTGAGCTATAGGGCTTGAATCTTAGTGAAGCAGAGTAGAAATCTCAATCGCTGTAGAGTCCCCTCAGGTGTTAAAACCTCAGCCCTGATGCCAATCAATTTGTCCCACAGCAGGGATGAGGTCCACCACCGTAACACAGGTACAGCCCAGCCCATCACAAGGTCCCCTCTAGTCATGTATGACTGGAGATGTGCAACAGTGCTGGGAAAACAGCTGTAAACTGGTTACGGTTTGAAATAGCAAAGATGTTAGTCAAGGGGGAAAAAGGAAAGGGAGAGCATGGCATTAGATTTTTCTGTGCATTAGTGGCTGTGAAGGGAGTCGGGTAACTTCATAGTTTTGCAAAGAAACTTGTACTGCTTCAGAAAACTTGGCTACAGGGTAACAGTGCCTACCAGTCTCACAGTTCAAAATCCCTTCCTGGCTCTTGGACAGGTTTTGCAGATGTTTCTTGTGTGCTTAGATACTGCTTCTGCCCAGCAATCCAGTGAGGGAACAGTAGGTATTCTCCTACCCAATGCTGAAGCACGGTCCTTCTAACAGAGGAGCTATGCTTATCACCAAGTTGTACTTTTTAATGTAGAATGGTTGAGGTGAAAACAATCCCAAAATAAAACCAAATTAATCCCATAATGTAAGATGTTTTTTCTCTATACCTATTTAGTAGGAACCATGTCAACAGTGAACAGCAGTCACGTTTTTGTGGAGAATGTAATACTATGGTGCAGACTAGATTCTGTTACATTCCATACCCCTCAAGTAAGTCTGCATTTTAGTGTGTATTCCCCAGGGGAAAGAGCCGTTACTTCAGTGAGCACAGTCCAGCTCTGGGCTTTTGCAATAGCATGATTCATTCCACCCAGGTAATTCAGAACTACGTTTGGCACAACACCCAGCAGTAGGAAGTTATGATTGTTATCTGCAGTATTACAGCTGACTTGACAAAAGAAAATCAAGTTGACACGTATCAATGCTTTCGAGAAAGCTATGCCCTGCTAGTAATAAGTTCAAGGATTGACTTATGGGTCAGTGAACTGAAAACAGAAATGATGCACTGCTTATCTTGGTCTCCCTCACTTTTAAATGAGGTATTCAAGATTGAACAATAAGATTTTTCCATCTCGCATTTTGGCAGATTTTTGATGCATTGGTTCCTAGATCATTTCATATGGTTTATAAATTTATATAAAAGTTTATAATTTCATTGGTTTATAAAAATTACAGTTGTTTGGCTTACTTTGTGCATATTGTTAGAAGCAGGAGGTTCCAAAAAAAACCCAAACCAAAACACCCTAGGGACAAATGTGCTTCTGTGTCTATATCACTTTGGGGAACCCTTAAGTAATCTTACTAAATGTTTACTGTTTCTCTGACAAAACCTACGTAAAACATCGACTACCTTTGATCTGAAATTTTCTTGTGAGTTTGTTACATCCCCTGATATCCTGCAGAAGAATTAAAGCATCTGAAGAACAAAAAATAATAATTCCCTCTTCTCCTTCACTCTGATTTTGCAGTAATTGAAAACAACAGCTGTTCCAGAGACAAAAAAAAACCCCAACAACAAAAACCACACACACAAAAAACCCCAACCAAGTATGTAGCAGGGGCTACCATCTATGTATGTCTAATTGCAATCTAACTATCTGCTAGACAGTTACCAAAGAGTGAGTAATTTGATCATGATTCAGGAAAAAAATAAGGGAACAAAGAGACTGGGAAAATGAGAGGAAAACCTTTTGGCCCAGGACTAAGCATCTTTATAGAGGAGAGGAAAGAGTTAACTAGGAGCAATGAGTTGTGATATTATCTTTCTGTTTTGAAATGTTCTCCCCTTCACTAGTCACTAGCTAGAGAAACGGGCTGTAGATGCCAAGAATATTGGTGAAATGATGGCATGTCCAGTAGAGGGCTCAGTATAAGTCAACCTGATGGACTTTTGTCAGGTGCCATGCAGCTGAGAGTTCAGAAACTCCTGAAAGCAGTGGTATGTGTGCTGCTGGGGCTCCTTTCACATACAGGGTTATCTCTCTCTGCTCACACCTACTGTTTGAAGGACCAGTGATGTGACCAGTGATATCTTTTCATTTGCAAAGTCCTGATGGTAAATTCATTTCAACTACGTGAATGAACTGTTTCCCTACAGTTTTCTCCAGCCTTTGTCCAGAAAATATACTTTATTTGGGTTTCTGTTGACTACCAAATTCCAAGGCTTCTGACTTCTCCCTATAACAAAAATAAAACCTTTGCTTGGAACACTCTGTGTAGTATGATTTGAATGAGGGTAGAGAAGCTTTGCTCCTTCAAGAACAGGAAAAAAGAACTGTCCTCCCTGAGTTCTGAAGTAAAAAAAAAATTCAAAATAAAATTTTTTTTAAAATTGGAGCAGCAAGATGCATGGTCTTGCAACTAGGAGCAAGAACAACATCCACTGCACCAAAAATGGGAGTCATGTGGGGGGGAATGGCTTAGGTGTTAGTAAGGCAGGAGATCACCATGCGCAGTCCTGAAAAAGACATGTACTGGGAGATGTGTTTCTCTCAGATACAAGGAAAATTTCTGCTTTTTATACAGGACAAGGTGAGATCTATCACAGGGAAAGATAGGACTGTTGTCCTCTACATGAGGAGACTAAAAGAGAGTGATGTTGATTTGCAGAAAGGCTGAAATAACTGTGCTCTGTAGAGTATCAGAGGATGAACAGTGTTGGGAAGGAAGAAGGGAAAGAATTGTGTGAGGTTCAGGAAAATGTTGGTGTTAAGGACAAAGGAGTCTGGACTGTCCATGAAAAAATGTAGCCTGGAGGATTGCAGCAGTGATTGGGATCTAGAATAGCTTTCCTCTGGGAGAAGCAGAGCTGAAACCTGACTGCCTCTCAGGATGCAGCAGAGTAAGATGATGATGGGAAACTAGATAATGCAGTGCTTGCAATAGAGAGGGATCATGCTCAGAGCCTGAGGAGGCCTCTTCCAGCCCTGCATTCCTTGTCCAAAAATGGCATAATCTGAACACTCGCCTTGTCTGGGTTTCCGAGAGAAACTAATACCAACAGTAGTTGTTGGTAATAGGAGAGGGATTTCTAGATTCCTCATACACAGCCAAAATTTTATCTTTACTTGGCTGCTGCTTCTCCTTCAAGTATCTGCAAGAATGGGTTTAGAAAATGAACTTGATACATTAGGGCGAGTTGGAGATTGCAGAAACTGCCTGATGGTTGCTTGACTTCTAGGAAAGAAGGAAAAGGGAATTCTGGAGTGGGCTGTAATCTATAGCAGGACAACAGATAAAAGATTAAACTAATTGGAATGAGGTAATTCTGTCTACTAAACATTTTAATAAGATTTTATGAGATGCAGTGTTCCAAGTCTGCTAGATTAGCTTTGTTTGGCCAATATTTTATGGTGTTTCAGTTGCACAGAAATGGGAGTGAGATGAACTCTGATAAATGGATTTATATTCTGACTAGAACCAGTACAGAAAGAGAAATAAAAGGGTAGCATGGGAATTGTACTTTATAAAAATATCAATATTGGAAAAAATACAGTAAAAATGAAAAAGACATGAAATCTGCTTTGGGAGCTCTGAAGAAGTGAATTGCTACTGTTCTTGACATTACAGATTTTAAATGAGGTGTTGATTCAAAAGAAGCATAGAAGAAATTAGCAAGAATATACCAATAACTCCCTCGTAAAATAACTTTTTTTAAAGTACAGTTTTTTTGTGTGTGTAGCTCAGGTGTCCCAGTGAACAAGATGTTCAAGATGAACAGGAACATTAATGTTGGAAACTCCGAAGTCACAACTGTTAAGTTTGGTCAAAGCTGAAATGGCATCTATTTGGCATGTGGTTCTACTCACTTAGGCATTGCAAATCTGAAATCAGATGGATTACACAGAGGTAAAGCCAGCATGACTGGGAGGAGGGAGCACCAGCCCATTCCCAGCTGCTCTATCTCTAGGGTCTGTTAGTGATTTATATTAATGCTGAGCTTTACTCTGACCTCCCTAAAGGTATAATTTGTTTGTATTTCCTGTGATCAATCCATCTTCCATCTTATTGTTAGTCATTCACTGATAGCAATCCTCAGTTCGTTCTTTTAATGCTGTTAGATCATATAGATAAACCATAAAGGATTTCTTTTCTTGGAGATCATGAAGTGTTGCTAACTTAAACTTACTTATGAGATGCTTTTCCAGAGTTTCACTAGGCAGCACACTGAAGACACTTTCAAAAATACTAAAAATCAAAGCATTACGTATAATAGCACAAGCCCAAGAGTGCTCTTTTCCCTTGTTTTCCATTCTTTTGAGTGGGTGGAAATGTGCTCCTACATCATCCCAATAAGATCATGTACTGCCAAAACCACCCTTGAAGGGCTTGTATCACTGTAACCATCATAGCAACTCCCTGACAGCAGTGCAATACTTGAAAAAGAAAAGAAAAAAAAATATAAAATTCTGCAAACCTGTAATTAATTTCTTAAATTTCCCTTAGAAAAGTGACTTGAGCCCTGAGTAGCTAGAGTTCTCTACAACTTCCAAGGGGCTTTGATTAAAATCTAACAGAAAGCAGAAGACATTTGAATTCTACTCTTAGAGTAGGGCAAAGTGTTTACAGGTGGATTGGAGCTGTTAATGACTTAGCTGCTTCAGGCAGGCTGACTGTGAATGGGCAATGTGGGTTAAGTATTTGGGGCCTGGAGCTCCTTTGGCCTGACTGCCACTTTAGCTGTTGTTGAATGCTACCACTTCACAACTTTAGGAAAAGATGCAGTAAATTGCTGAGTATATTTTAATTATTTAAGATCAGTTATTCTTACCAACTTCAGCTGATCACAATAAATAGCGGATGAGGGTAAAGAGCAGATGAGAGCAAAGAGCACACAGAGAGAGAGCATGCTGCTGCTGTATAGCTCAATACTAGCAATATCAGAAGCCAGAACACTATGCTTCTTAATGCCTGTCTTATTTGCTGACCTTCAGTTTGCTGATCAGTTCTGCTTAATTAAAAGCAGCAGGAACAAGGGGATGGGGCTCTGATCCTGGCCCTACTGTCTGAGTAGTGCTTTTGAGGCAGACACTGCACTGGCACAGAAACAAAAAGCAATCTCTGTCTGGGAGAGAAGAGATTATATTTTCTCTGTGAAAGTGAAACAGCAGCTTTCATGTGTTTTTAGCCCTAGAGATGCTTGGGAGGGACTGGCCCCTGCCCTCCCTGTATTTACATGGCTGATCATTATTATAAATGGATGAGGGATAGAACAAGACTGCTGTGCAGGAAGTTTCTTTTCTTGTTTATTCAGGTAGGAGGAAAATACAGAACCTGCTGGATCACCTGGCTGGTTTCACACTGGTTTCATCTCGGTAAGGACGGTGCTGCTGAGCATGAAGGAAGAGTTATGCATTCCACAGCTGTGGCCTGGAAAAGATATTCCCTGACATCCCTCCTTTCTTCTCAATGACTGGTCCATGCAGATCCTTATCTGAGGAGTGTTAGAAGTGTTTTCCAGAGCTTTCATTGTGTTTGTTATTTTAATTGAGACAAATTACGTGGCAAAAAATATTTATAAGTGCTAGAAAACAGAGGAAAGCATCTTTTACTTCACATGCATGGGTAGCAAAAACCTCTCCAGTGTGCCAACAGCTGCAATATTAGGTTCTGCCATCCTTTTGGGTGGTGTGAAGCTTGAAGGGAAACACAGCCCGCAACTGTCGCCTGCTTGCTGTTCAAGGCTTGGGGTGAAGGATGTTCTCAGCAGACAAGTGCCACGTGTTCCACATTGCCTGCTCCAGCAGGAGGGTGCTGGCCTTGGGGCTGGGAGGGAGGGAGGCTGAGGCTAGATTCAAACTTAAAGCTTGCTTAAGGGAATGAAAGAGGAGGAGAACTGAACAATGAAGTGTTCAATTTTATCCTCCCCACTTAGGCAAATTTCCTCACCATGTAACAATTCATATAACAAAGTGACAGAAAATCTGTTATGGTCACGTGAGCCTATTTCTACTTTTCTCAGTGAGAATGTGACAGCAATCATCTCAATGTTTGTTTTCTTCTTTATGTAGTAATATCTAGCCATATGTTTAAACTCTTTGTGTTTGGGAGCAGTAGTTGAAGTGTTTGTTTTCTCATGCCTATGGATTCCCTGACTTGGAAGGAAGTTTGTTAGAGAAAATTCTTGCCTTTCTCACATTCTTCCTGCTTGCTGCTGTGAGCCAGTGTTGTTCTCCAAGCACTTTTAATCTAGTTTGCTACACTGCTCTGGTTGTAAACCATTAAGAGTACATATTTAACGCTGGAATGGGGGAGCAATCCACTAAATCTTCTGAAGCTGCCTCTTTATCCTGGAGTATGCTTCCAGTATACTGTGATTTTTTCTAATTTTCTTTTAAATGAAATTTCAGGCAATCAATTTCTTCCTAATAACAAACCCGTCACTGTCTGATCAGACACCCTTTAACCATACTGATAATATCAGTTCACTGGGGAAGATCAGACACTTTCCTATCACCTTTCAGAATGGAGGCCTCACAAACACAGGGACACCAGCGGTTGCTTTTGGAGTCTTTCAATCTGTTTTGCTTTTGAAGTTGGAGATATAATCACGGAAAGTCACTGACAGGGAAGTAATTTGCCAAGTGTTGAGAGTCACACATTCCTCTTACTTCCAAGCTGGAGCAGTGCAACAGAGCTCAAATTCTGCCTTTTTTTTTTTCAGAAGTAAGCACAACAGCAGAGTCATTCTGCCCATCATATTCTTTTTTTTCAGTTAAGTAATCTTCCTTTTTGTATTTTCTTCCTTTCTGGAGTCAGTTCCAGCCTTCTTTAGGATTCCTTCATCAGCATACCTGAACTGTCCAGACTAAAGAGGTGTCTCTTAAACTCTCTGATGGTGATTGGAAATGCACTCTGCTCTGCTGTTGAATTTTATCCTGGTTATGTGTGTGCAGAAGCTTGCTTTTTCAGGTAATTGCCTGGACTGAGCAGTGGAGCTCATTTCACTCCAAGCATGGGGAAATGCAGATAATGAATTACTTGTGTGATAGATTTCACGATCCCGATGCCTTTAAGATATTTTTCCCGCTGCGTTCTTTCCTACAGTGTTAGGAGTCTGTTTTGCAAAGTTATTGGCAGTCTTGACTTCTTTCTATGTCACCCTTGTGAAAGATGCACCTGTTTTTCCATTAATTTCTGAAGTAATCTTTGGACACAACAGCTTTCTAGTCCATTGTACACTTGGCAGTAGTTAGCAGCAGGCTGGCCAACTTGGTGAGGCGGGCATTAAACTGAAAGATTCAGGGGGAGGGATCCAAAAAGACAATGACCATGACACCATCACCACTACAAGCAATTGGAAAATAAGTCAGACCAACCAGAGCAGTGTAGTATGTGCCTCAGCTCTCTCCCTAAATGAGAAGCATAAGACCAGCCACCTAAAGCGTATGTATATGAAGGCACATAGTCTGGGAAACAAAGAGGAGGAACTGGAGCTCCGTGCCCAGTCAGAACGTTGTGATCTCATAGGAATAACTGAAACATGGTGGGTCAACTCAGACGGCTGGGGGATTGTGATAGATGGCTATAGGCCCTAAAGACAGGCTGGGTAGAAGAGGAGGAGGGGTCACAGCTAATATGAAGGAGAACCTTGACTGTATAAAAGTCAACTATGTATAGAAGTCAACTATGGTAATTGTGGAAGCCCCATCTAATGCCTCTGTGTCAAAATTGGAGGGATTGTCTCCAAGAGAGACCTTACAGTAGGCGTCTGTTTCTGACTCCCAAACCAAGACAATGAGACCAATGAAGCAATACTTGTGTCAATTAAGCAAGATTCACGTCAACAAAACCTGGTACTTTTGGGAGACTTTAACTACCCAGACATTTGCTGGAAGAACAACACAGGAGTTCATGTATCATCCATCAAGTTCCTGGTATGCTTAGAGGACTCCTTCATACAAATGTTAGATGTGCCAACCAAGAATGGAGTGCTGCTGGACTTGCTACTCACTAACCAAGAAAACATGCTCAGTAGTATCTCAGTTAGTGATGGCCTTGGCTGCAGTGATCACAATATTGTGGAGTTTGGGATACTGCCGAGCACGCTGAAGGTTAGTTCCAAGACAAAGGTTTTAAACTTTAGAAGAGCAAACTTGAGCTCACTCAGGGCTCAGCTTGAATGGATCCCATGGGAAGCTTCCATGGAGGATAAAGCAGCTAGTGAGTGCTGGGTGTTTTTCAAGAACACTCTCCTAGATACAAAAAAAACCAACCCAGTTCATCCCCTCTAAAGGCAAGGGAAGGAGGCAGAGCAAGAGACACTCTTGGCATAACTATGAGCTTCTGGGTCTGCTCAGAACCAAAAGCAAAATGTACCAGAGATGGAAAAGTGGAACATTATGTATTGAAAATGACAAGAGTATTGTCAGGGTATGCAGAGATGCAGTTAGGAGAGCAAAATCTCAGCTTGAACTGGAGAGACTTTATTACTTTATTATGTACCAGTACATAAAAGGTGGCTACCAAGAGGGTGGAGACTCCCTTTTTAAAAGGAGTCACATGGAAAAGACAATGGGTAATGGGTACGTGTTAATCCTGGAGAGATTCCAATTGGACTCCAGAAGAAAATTTTTCACCATAAGAACAATTAGAGATGGGAATAATCTCGCAAGGGAAGTGGTGGATTCCCCTGCACTGGACAGTTTTAAGACTCAGCTTGACAGGGTGCTGGGCCATTTCATTTAAACTATACATATATATAAAAGATATACGTATATATATATATAGTTTACCTCAAAAGGTTGGACTAGATGATCCTTGAGGCCCCTTCCAACCTGGTATTCTATGATTCTCTGATTCATATTGGTGACAGCATTATAACAAGAGCTGAACAGTGAGCAGAAAAAATCCTACCAACCCAATTGGAAATGCTGTCAGGAAAACAACAGAAAGTTGTAACATTACAAATAAGTGTCTTGGAAAACAAATTTGAATCTAGGTAATTCTGCAGATCCTAAGATGAGAGTTGCAGCATTATATTCTAGAAAAAAATGTTGAGGCTTTTTCTCAGCAATACTGGTATACCTCAAGCTAGGTTTTGTTTTATTGTCATTTTATGAGACTATTCAGTGTTTCCATCTCTCATCAGGAATATTACATAAAGCTTTTTCCATGATACATAATTTCCTACTTTCACTGGACAAAGACAAGCCTGATAACCTGCTATAATGCACAAGCATATTGCTTCAGTGCATCGCTTGGCATTAAATGTTGATTAGTTCCAAAGTAAAATCCACAAAGTTGCTATACATGTGTAATGGTTTCTATGATATATATGTTATTTATAGTCCCAAAGCCTTCTATTTCTGTTTTTTACCTCAATTCAGGTGTCATAACTCATCTGACTGTTGTAAGAAGTACACAGCTGACCCACAGAGTATGTGTGTCCACAATCTGCTTATTCTGTTGGTCTGAATTTGTATTGACTTTATAGATACATAGGAAATACTGAAAAACCCATTCACTCTCAAGAGTCACCCTGTCTCCCACACTTCTTGGCTGTAGGCACTTAAAACAGTGAAATTCGTTTAAGTCAAAACTTTGAAATCTTTTCCAAGGGGAAGGGCAATGACAAGCAAGAATCAATTTCATCATCCAGCAAGGTTACGTTCAGGTATTCAGTCAATCTAATCAAAGCCAGTGATCTGCTACTTTTTGTCACCAGCTCCTTTTTTTACAGTAGAACTTGTTCTATGCCAAGAATGCTGTCTCTTGTTAATGATAGTTATAGAAACTAAACTTCCACAATAAAATAGTATATTGGTTTATATACTTTGTAAGTAGAATAAAATCTACACAAAACATTTCTGATGGATGAATTATTAACTGTTGATAAGTGAAGCAGGTGTATTTTTGGGGAGACATCGAGTATTTTTCATCATTCAAAGTAAAATCAGTACTAAATCTCTCATATACCAACAGCAATGTAATCAAATAAGCTGATTGGGTAGAAAATGAAGAATGAGGCTAATCAGAAATGTCGTTTATTTACTGGTGAATGTTTATAGAGAAACTCTTATTTGTGTTTGAGAGAATGGAATAAAATATTTCCCTTATGATACCATTTAAGCTTTAAAGGGGATGAGCAGTTTCAGAAAGGATGTTAGTCATTACTGGTAGGTTGCTTGAACACAGAAAATGCAAGAAAGACTTAATTCCCCTTTTCATTAGAGCTATAATCTCTTTTTCTCCCAGCTTTATACATATTCATCCCTGCTTAGAGGGTTCCTTTACACAGCTGAGCACGGGAATTGCTGTAAGTGAAAGTTAGACTCTACCTTCATGTTAAAATCTGTGACAGAGAAAATGGACTGGAACAGCTCATCTACTCATGGACACCAAATTATTGCAGAGAAAATATGTCTTTAATGGATGAAACTGCTAGACTGGCTTTTTCATAAATAGCATCTGGATCTTACTGGCCTTGGACACCAGCTTTATTTGATGTACGTTTCATGGTGGAAGCTGGACTTTACATCATGGGGTCTTAAAACGTCAAAAACATGCAGGGAAAAAATTTAAACAGCATGCAGGAAAAGAAATGTGACATGTAGATAATTTCCCCCCCCTCCCCGATTTGAAATAGATATGAAGTAAGTACTGCCTGGAATTGAGATTATTTCTGTTATAAACATGGAAAGGCTTTTAAAGCCAAATGTGGTTAGATTGCTATACAGTCCTATAAATCACATTGAGATTATTTTTTTTGCCGACTTCCAGTGGCAGTGGAATTAGGGACAGCATAACCTTCTCAGATTTTGCAGGGCAAATATCAGCTTCTTATCACAGGGCCATGTAATATGCTAGAAAGAACAAATTCTTTAGTTCGTACCTTTAGATTTTTACACTTTAAACTGCTCTGACAAAAGGTACTTGAGATACTTTGCATAAAGTCCCAAAGTGTCTGAAGGGCCCTGCCACTCCTGTGCTCATGCTGCCAAGGAGCACTCTGGCATCTGCTCTTTCATTTGTTTATTTTAAAAAGCGTGGACACATCTCATAAAGCTATGCAAAAATTTGCCTTTGCTGATGAGGTTAAATATAAGCTACTACATGATACAAAATAAGAGGAGGAAGTCCTCAGATGAGATTTGCTGAACTCCCGTGACTACTTGGTATTGCTACACAAGCAATGCAGAATGACTTGATTTAGGCCAGAAGTGGTGAGCAGGCTCCTAATAGATACCTTTGGCCTTTGTCAAAATGACAGGAATGAGTCAATGTGCAATGTTGCATGATCTGTTCTAGTTTTGTCCTGCTCTGACAGGGAGGTTGGACTTGATGATCTTTGGAGGTCCCTTCCAACCCCTAATATTCTGTGATTCTGCTATAAATTTGCTCAAGATATCAATCTCTAATAATAAAAAAAATAATCTAAGTGCCTCTCAATTGTTTGAGGGTTTTTTCCACGAAATTACAGATTAATTGTTGCTAGTTTCTTTAGGAAAATAAAACTGAACTCACAGAAGCCTCTGGAAATTTTGCATGTTTTAGGTGGTGTAATGCACTAAGCCATTTCTTTTACTTCAGGAACAGCAGGCTGTTATGTATTCTTATCCCTGCATGTCTTCCACGCCTCCCCCTTCACAGCAGAGACAGAAGTTTTTCTTATCTTCCCCTTTGGCTGGACAAGGAGGGATCCACCTCCCCCCGTGCACATCATCCAAAGGCTGTCAGCTCTTAAAGACTTCCTGCCTCTAGCTACTCTAAACCACTGACCCAAGTGAAAGGTTTCCCCTTTCACTCCCAGGCCGGTGAACTAGTTAGTGCATTGGTAAAGACCTAGAAAAGAGTTCTGAATTTGTATCATTATTTCAGCTAGAGATGTCTTTCACAGTGACAGCTGCACCCGGACTGGCCTTGTACAGGACAATGGTATTACCCTCCTTTTACAGAAAAACGTAGTGGTATTTCCTCTGTGTGTTCATGCACAACATCCCCATGTTCGGGAGCTTGTACAACTATCACTTCTTTTCTTTTTTTATCAGTAACCAGGACACTGCTATTGTATGCAGGAGAAAGAAAGGTGGTGGAGTCACCATCCCTGGAAGCGTTTAAAGAGGCAGTTAGATGTTGTGCTCAGGGACATGGTTTAGTGGGTTTTGTTAAGCCTAGGAGTAAGGTTGGACCTGGTGATCTTGAAGGCCTCTTCCAGCCGAAACTATTCTAGGATTCTGTGAAATAATTTGTAAACTAAACACTGAATCACAATTTAGTTAACAAGAACGGAAAGATTTCGCATCTAGGGACGCGGCAGGCTAGGTTTCAACCCCGTTCTGGCGGATACCGGCCTGTCCGGCCCTCACCAAGCGCTGACACACGGCAGCAGTGGCTCCCGCCGCGGCGCGGCGCGGCCGGCAGGGGGTGTCCGGGGTAGGCCCCGGCCGGGCCGCGCTCCCGCCGCCGGACAGAAGGGGGGGACACGGCCGGATGCTTCCTCAGCCGCCTCGTTATGCCGAGTGAAGTCAAAAGGTAATCGAGAAATAAAATCAGTGCAACACGTGAAGGAAAAATGCAGCCTTCGTTCCGTGTTTCTCGGGTAGGAGATTGCCTTTTGTCACAGCTTTTCCAGGCCAGATTCCAGGATCGTTACCTGTTACTGCAGCAGGAAGTGTAATAGAGCCTTGCCACAAATTATATCCCTTCCGGTTTAAAAGTGGTTTATTGCAGACACTTTTTTTTTTTTTAATGGCAACAGGAAGCCTTGTTGGCAGCGTATTTTAATTATGCTTCGATGCTAATCAAGGAAAAAGAAACCGTTTTGAACTCAGGAAGCTAAACATCATATATTGGAGTGTCTGTATCCACTGGGGATGTATTTAAGTGTTCCTGAACTCTCAGCACATGAGCAGTTTGTTAAATGGCTATAAAGTGTAGGCTTTATTAGGACGGGGATGATAGACACCACCCAACGCTAGGCATCTGCTGTCTCTCCACACTCACCAGAGGGAGAACGGCGACTGCCACCAGGAAACTTTGAATCACCCTCTGGAAAAAACACTACCTCTTTTCACCAACTGCAGTGGAAGCCTAAAGCGACTAAATGGAAATTAAGCACCTAAACCAGGGTATCTATTTCACCACTGTCTGATGCTAGATGCAGATTTAGTATACCTGAGGCTAATTGCCATATATGGACTACTTCTGTGACCTGTTACTGGAGGTAATAATGTTCCCACTAAAAAGATCAATTTCCTTCCTTTTTCTCCGTTTTTAGAGTCAAATCTTTCTTTGGTGTTAAAGGCAGAGATGTATATATTGGAATGAAGCTCGCTTACTCTTTGGAAGCTACATGGTACGTGATGCCCAGTCTGACTGGGTAAGAGCTATGTGGTGCCTGTTCTGCTTCCCAAAGAGAGCGTCCCAGTGTCTTCAATAGGTCCTCTTACTAAGCTGCTGAAAAGTCTCATTAGCAGAGGAAAGCACGAACCCTTTCTGCAGTGTCTAAATTACATTGGAGGTTATTTAATC
This sequence comes from Actenoides hombroni, assembly GCA_024336885.1. Taxonomy (NCBI): domain Eukaryota; kingdom Metazoa; phylum Chordata; class Aves; order Coraciiformes; family Alcedinidae; genus Actenoides; species Actenoides hombroni. The sequence goes on from WUAM01000299.1 coordinate 5,211,282, forward strand.
TACACCCACAGCTAGTAAGTCCATTTGAGTAAACTTCAAGAGCACTGACAATTGAAATGTTACTAGGACATTTGGGGTGTCCTGAACCTTTTCATAAAGCATGGCAGAAAGAATTTCCTCTGATCTGAATCGCTAGAGGATTATTATGAAAGCTTAACTGGTGTAAACCAAGCAGGAGAGAGGCAAAGCTCAGAACCAGAACACGTGTGTTCCCAGCTAGATATTTCAGCAGGTTCAAAATGTTCTCTGCTCCTGTAGCCTGCTTGGTTTGTTATCTCTGAGCACATCCTGTCTATTTCAGGCACTCAGTAAATATGAACTTTAGCTCTTAAGGGATAAAAAGAAAGACAAATTTTTTGTCTATCACTGTGTTACAGGCACAGAGCTCCAGCTGCATATCTAGCCAGCCTTTTGGCAGGCCTTCCTGGCTTTGCAGTTAAGATTCCTATTTGCAGTTTACAGAACAATTGCAGAGGGTTTGCAGAAGCCTTCTGCTGCATTTCAGAACTGTGCTGAGAAAGTTCGTGGGTCGCACCGGGCTCTGTGCAGTGTCTGTTAAGCGTCACTCACGCGTGGATTCTGACACACTCCAAGGTGAATTGCCAAAGCATTTTCTGCACGGTTTTTCTCTGCATTCCCGTTTCTGTTGTGGCTCAGGATCAGTGATGGGACACTGGGTCGGGGTTCGGCTCTTTGTCAGGGACGCGGCACTCGTTCAGACGCAGAAAAGCAGTAACGTTCTTTGCAAAGGAGCTTGAGAAGCCGCAGTCCTCACTTCCTCCTGCTCGAATGCGGGAAACCCGCCACGGTTTCGAGAAGAAAAGAAACACCGAGACAATTCCGCTTTTGTCCTGGGTTTGTTAGTAATCTCTAAACGCTTCGCGACACTTCTGTAAATAGATATTAATCACAAAGAAAGGAGAGGCCGGGGGAGGACAAAGGGCTGCTTGCCGGACGGGTCGCGCTGGCCACCCCCGCGACCGTGGGGTGGGGTGGGGAGAGGCCAGGCCAGGCCAGGCCCAACCAGGCCAGGCCAGGCCAGCCCCGTCCCGGCGCAGCTGCCGCTCCGCGTGGCCGTAGAGCGTTCATCCGAAGGCGCGCTCCCGTGAAAGGCTTATTTTGCAAGGTTCTTCGCCCCTGCTCTACACACGTCCCCGGTGCGCAGCGCGGTGTCCGGCGGGAGACAGCTCCGGCTGTGCCCATATCCCTCCGTCCTTCCCTTCACCCCCGCCTCGTCTCCTCCTCCTCCTCGTTCTCCTCCCGCCGGCAGCGCGGGTGGGAGGTGCCAGGCGCCGGTACAAAGGGATCGTCTCGGAGCGGCGTGTCCGGGTGCAGCTGCTGAGGGTGACCGAGCCCGGTCAGCAGCGAGCGAGGGCTGCTGGAGAGAACGAGTGGCTGGCGTTTGATAAGGTACGTCCTCTGCGAAGGGAGAAATACGGTGGAGTTTATCAGAGAGGGACATTTTCCCTTAGTAGTGACTCAAAACTGTTTAATCTCTTTAGTGGTTTAGTTCTGTTCTTGTGATGAAATCCTTTCAACTTCACTAAAGATACTGTGCTGGGTAGAGATTGTTTGGAAGCTGTGGATCGACTGGGCTTGTGCTAGTCCTGCCTTCAGTATCATTCTCCGTGTCTTGCTTGGCTGTAGCGTGTCCAAGAAGGATGTTCATGTATTTCTGCTTTTCTGTGTGTGTACAGGTGGGGTTGTACTTAAACCTTTCTCCCTTTGAGGACCTCCCGCCTAGCCGCAGTGATGTGGTTCTTGGAAACAATCAGAGCATCACATGAAAATGGAAACCTCCCCAGCTCCTCCTTCCTGAGACTGACACCTGGCCAAAGTCTGTCTGAAAAGGCCCGACTGGGGACTGCTGCTTTTCCTAATGTGCTCACCCCCGATAGAATCCCTGAATTCTGCATTCCCCCCAGGCTGACCAGCTCTGGTCCTGTAAAGGGTGGTAACTCTCAGCAGGACCACGCTTCAGAGGATGCACATCTTAATTCTTCTGACTACAGCCCCAGCTCTTCTTTGCCACATCTCATTCAAGTGGAAAGTGCTGAAGAGATCCCGGCCCTAGAGGAAGATGGCACCAACTCAGACCCGCAGTCGCAAGCAGCGCTCTCCCTGCCTCACTTTCCCAGAGCCCCCACTTCCTATGGTTTCTGCACTTTACTGGAAAGTCCCCACACCAGGAGAAAGGAGTCCATCTTCCATGGTGAGCCATGTGCTGTTCTGCCCAGCCTGGTGCTGTCTCGATCCAGAGCTAACACATTCAGTGGCAAAGGGAGCGTGTCTAACCCCATTGCTATCAGCTTTGCTTCTGTGAGGCTACCTCCCAAGCATCCCTCTCTGCAAAGGCAAGGTGCCTGTGACAGTGACACTGCCTCATCCAGCGATTCCTCTCCTTTCAGCTCTCCGCTTCTCAGCCGGTCGCCTCCTAGGTGCTGCTCCCTGATTAAAACACAGAGTCAGGAGGGATTGCTCTGCCGCGCGCTGAAAGCCAAGAACAAATCCAGGATGGCCAGGAACAATTCCCTCTCTACGGAGGAGAGCAGTTCCACTGACAACAGCCCCAGCGTGATCAGGCGGGCCTCAGAGGGGCTGCTGGCCGCACGGAGCTCCAGCCTGTCCTCTCCTCTGGTCTTTCCCCGGTACCTGACCCACAGGCAGGAGACGCTGGTAGGAGACAGGACTGTGGTGCTGGACAGGGGAGGCACGCTGAGGCTCTCAGCTGAATACCACGCCGAGAATGAAAGGCTGCGCGTCCGCCTGATCAGTGCCGAGGGTTTATATGATGACTCTGTAGAGCCTAAAAACATTAACTGCTGTATCACCTTCTCCCTGGTGCCAGGGAAAACACAGAAGCAGAGAAGCACTATTATAAAGAGAAGCAGAAATCCCATTTTTAATGAGGACTTCTTTTTTGATGGCATTATGGAAGAAGAGCTTTGCAGCCTCTCTGTAAAGATGAAAGCCTTGAATAAAGGGTGCAGTATGAAACGGGATTATACCTTAGGAGAAAGGGAATTGTCTTTAATGAGTATGTTGTCAATGTAATCCTTCAAACATTCAAACAGACTACTTTTGTCTCCTGCAAATTTTCTACTAAATAAAGTTTTGGGTTGACTTTTTTTTTTTAAGAATACTTTAAAGCACTGTGTTGCTTGGTATTGCTTTTATGCTGTTGTGCTTTATTTTGCTGCTTAACGCTTCAAACTGTGAGGTATTTGCTGTTAAATTAAAAGGTGGCTGTGGTCTGCTGACCTTCTGCTTGTAGAGAGGGAGAAGAGGGTAAAAGGGCTAGTTTGTCAGGAGGAGAAAAGATTAGGCAGTTACCAAGACAAAGCTCTCTCTTTTTTTTTTTCCTTTAAAATGGTTTTTAGGGTGTAGAGAGGTGGTTTTTTACTCACTCTGGTCCCTAGGCAGGTCACAGCATATGCACAGGGGAAGTGCTGAACTCTGTTGCAGCTCCCAGGTACTACATCAGTTAAATAGACCATTTTCACAGCACACATGTTTATAGAAATTAATGTTTTAATGCATCCTGGATTAGGGGCAGGGGAAAGAGAGATTGAGATGGAGTGTTTGGGAATCAGCCCTTCTGCAACGCTGGGGGAGGATTTGGACTCCCAAAGTGGGTCTAAGTTCGTGTTCAGGATAACAAGATCAGCTTCTGAGCAGCAGCTAAAAATCCCAGCGGGCTGGGCTCCCTTTCACTCTGCAGATGTATAATATCACCCCTGAGCAGGGAGGTGGCAGGTGGTTCCTGCCTGGAGTCGCTATGTCACTATGGAGCAGGTAGTTAGCATCTTCATTTACCTTTCCTTGCCATGGTTGATTTCACAGCTGTTAAAATGAAGTTGCTAGGTAATTGTGTTTTAGCCAGGAATGTAGCCTGGAGCTATAACTCTCAGTAATTCAGCTGTCCAGGCCTTTCTGAGGCTGAAAACAATAGCATTAGATATCATGACAGCATGGGCTAAGGACAGTTTGGTCTGTCTGGGCTGAATTTCTGCTTCAGCTATTGAATTTCTGCATACCTTGTTCAAGTCAGTGTGTTAAAATTAGGATAATCTTTCTCTGTACTGTACCTGCACACAGTGAATCCCTTTAACACACCATGAGAAACAAAGGTGCAAAGCTCTTGTCTTCTTGAGGCCACCTTCCTTGGGGTGGACTCGGGCCTGAGGTAAAACAAAGAAACTTATAGAAAGTGCAGCTATGGGAGGAGGCAGAAACTCTGCCTGGAAATTCCAGGCTTGTTGCTGCCTCCCTTGATTAAGTTGCATGCTTCATTATGTGAAGCTAGATAAGCCTTAATGAAGGAGCAATACATACAAATGTGGGGCACAGAAAACCAAGTTTTACTTCTCTGTTCCCTGTGAGTTTGTAGAAACAGGGCCTTGCTTGTGCCAAATCTACAGCTTAAAAGCTCTTTCAAAAAGATTTCTAGCACGTCCTCCCCCGTCCTATTCTGGCAAGAGTATAACTGCTTGCAAATTATGGGACTATTCAGGGGAAGTTCTGGTTTCAGATTTAAGAACCCCAGGAAGGAATTTTTTCACACAAGGATGTTAACTGTGACCATGAGTTCTCAAAAATGCCCCCTGCTAAGCCTTGATGCAGCTCACATGAGATGCTTCTGAAAACAGAATCCTTGCACATAGGACAATTTGCACAGGAGAATGGCTGGGTATATTCCCAGAAGCTGATTAAAATCAAATGGAATAATGATCCCTGTGTGCTGAAGGAAAGAATTCATTGTACTGACACACTGTGCAGCTGGAGGGGGGACGATGCACTGACACTTGTGTCCTTCAATCTGGGCAAACTGACTATAAGGGAAAATCCAAATCAAGTGGGGAGAAGTGAAATTAAAAACGTGTCTTCAAGGAAGAATCAATAATGCTGCAAAAAATTAAGCCTATTTAATTGGTTATTGCACATGGTCTCACAAAGAAAGGCGGAGGCTTCAGGTTCTTCAGGTTCATCATTCACCGACCATCTCAATTTTAGTTCTTGGTGCTCAAGGTCTCTTCACAAGTATACCTACATGGAGAAAGGGGCTGAGATAACATAGAAGAGAAGAGTTAACGTGTGTCAGCAGATCACATACAGCCACACTACAGTGGACATATGTCTGCCCTGTGATACGTGCCATGCCAGCACTGTACTGCAGGGACACAGAATGGTGGAGTGGTTGAGGTGGGAAGGGGCCTCTGGAGACTGTATCGCCTGATTCCTGCTGAAAGCAGGGTTGGCTCCAGCAAGTTGTCCAGGACAATGTCCAGTTGGGTTTAGAGTGTCTCCAAGGATGGAGGCTCCACAAACTGCTTGGGACCCTGCTCCAGTGTTTTACCTCCATAGCAGTAAAAATGTTTTCTTTTTGTGTAAGTGGAATTTCCTGTATTTCCCTTTGCATTCTGCCTCTTGTCCTGTCACTGGATACATTTGAGAAGACCTTGGCTCCATCCTCTTCACTCCCTCCCAGCTGATATTCATATACATTAAGGAGATGTCCCTGAGCCTTTTCTTCTGCAAGCTAATGAGCATAATGTAGTTATTTGCATAAAAGGGAAGTTCTTGTAAACTCTCATCCTTCAACAGGCAGAGAAGGAGTTAAGTCCTTGGAGAAAATCCTCACTTCCTGTTATAGGAAAACAAGTTTCCAGCTGGGCTCACTTAGTCTGGTATTTAGAGGTGAAGGTTAGCCTTGGTTGGTTGAAAGAAAACAGCTGCCTTTTTTTTAAGAAAAAAAAAGAAAAAAAGGTCTGAAAAAGTTACTTATTTCTGAGAAACCTTCCTTATAGAAGTTTGATTATAGGCTTGTATGCCAGACTTGGTCCTCAAACCGAAAGCAACAAACTACTTAGACACCTGATTTAAAGGCAGAGTTTAAGTCTGGGCAGGACAGCTGGACTTTGCCTATATTTCTCTGTAAATAATCCAAATTTGGGGTTTTCCTGATCATTTTCTTCTTAAATGTAAGATTTCTGATTTAAGTACCTCTTGATTTACGTTAGTCAGACTCAGGACTAACTATGATTGTAACACTAGATGGAAAACAGGTTTGGTGCTTCCTCGCCCTGTTTTAGGGTGGGTTTTTCACATTTTGGGGTGTTAGATCCTTTTTGAGCTTTGGGGTGTTGCTTGTCAGGGTGTTGTGCTTATTAGCAATGAAAATCCAGAATACAATTTGAATGCTTCAATTCGCTTGAATATTAGAAGGCGCAGGGCTTCATTTTCTTGTGTTCTTAGAAGCTGGCTAAGATGTAAGTGGTGAACTACAATGCTGCCTATGCTGCAGGTGCTTTCTGAACGCGTCAGCTTTACGAGGGCTAGTACGTAAAACACTTGCATAAGCAAACAAGAAGGCGATTGCATACTTCAGTCTAGAAAAACTCAGGTCCCTGCACTTAATGAGAGTCAACAGTGAGAAGAAAATCCACCTCGTGACATCGCTAAACAGGTACTCAGAGTTAAGAAATACTCTCTTCAGGAGTTTTCTGAACTTCTAAAATACCCTGAAAATATTGTAGCGTAAATTATTCTCTCAAGAAAACTGCTTTGGGTTAGTCTGATCAGCTGTGTTCAGTGGTGCTTGCTGGCTGGAAGATCAGCTCCTAATTTCATTTTTAAAAAAGCCTGACAATTGTTTGAGGAGAAGAAGATCTTTCTGCCAACATCCTGGACTTCTGATTTGCTAAGCAAATACTGTTTGTTTCAGCTGCACTGGAAGTACTACTTGTACTGGCCTTTTCAAACCCAGTTGTTTTACACATGCCTCTTCAGTTGTGGATAAGTATTCCTGCAAAGCAAGTCTTACAGTTTTCTTTCCAGAAATCCATGCAGATTATACTCAAATACAGTTTGTGGTGCAACGTAGTGAAGTACAGTAGAGTGAAATTAAATTCATGTAACTGTGCTGCTTTTTGGGTAAAGTTCAGGAAGAAATTTATCTATGACCTAGAAGTCCTAACAGGACAGATGTATAGACTGGAGATGAGGCAGCACAGTGACTGCAGTATCAAATTCCATGTATTGCACCACTTGTTCTAAGCTGCTTAGACTGGATCTGGAGAGGCACTGCTGAAGATGGCACCTATGCCACTTCCCCATGCCTCCTCTGATGATGCTCTTGGAGGAGGCTGGTATTTCTGTTCCCGTGGCTTGGCTTTTCAGTCAGTCATAGTGACTGTGGTGAAAAGACTGAACATATGATGGGGCCTAATGGGCAAAAATTCTTGTAGTTTTTAGCCTTAACTGTGGCTGTGGGTAGATTTTAGTTTCCTTGGAAAACTGAGGAAACAACAGCTAGATGAATGCATAAATCTGTGAAGAGCCTCCCTTTGGGTTGCCAAGCTCCTTCCCCCAGGCTGGGAAATTTGTCCCGGAGACATCTGTGTAAATCAGATTGCTCAGTGTAAGGACTTGACTGCAGGAATCCTGGGGAGGACATGCCACAGGCTGTGTGCTTGCTGGGCTGCTCCTGTGTGCTCTAGCAAGTGCTGCCTGCTTCAGAGACGGGCAGTTGTCCTGCCTCTGGGTTTGAGAACTTCTAGCTTGCGTAGGTGGCTGAATTGTTGGGCATGATATTTGGCCAAGGTAGGAAAGGTAATGAGTCACATCTATTAGTAGCTTTTTGCAGCAGGATGTTTGATTAAAACAAACAGTAGCCTTATGCTATGAATAATGGCATAATTAGATGCTGTTTTCCATTACTGGGTCCTCAAACGAACAAAAAAATGCATGTGAGATTAATCTGCATACTTAAATGAGATGGCATTTCAATCCAGATGAAACGCTGACGACTGCCACTGAAATGTACTCTAATATTATTATTAATAGTGAGGAAGAAAAGACTAAAATTATGCTGCACAGTCCATCCTCACAGTGGAGGTGTAACGAAGCATAACGTCGCAGAGTGTCTGCGAACTAACCTGCTTTGTGTCAGGGTCACTGGAATAAAACACAGGTGGCAGGAGGGGGCAGAGCTGCAGATGCCCCCAACCCAGCCCTCAGCCTGTTCTGTGTGCATGTTGCCTGCAGAGTGGGCAAAAAGGGGCTACATTCTTCTTTGTCTACCGGGCTGTTGTGCCTCCATCAGGACTGATAAACAAGCCGTGTGTTTTATGCCGCTGGTTCTTGCATTTAAGGGATCCTTAGAAGAGGAGCTTCCAGTGGTTTTTTCATCCCTGTCAGGAACAGAACTGGCTACAAGCCAGGCTGCTGGTAGTACATGGCAGCAGGGGGGAGGTTGTCAGAACTGAACACAGTCCAAGAGATAAGAGGAAGGGTCCAACAAACAGGAGTGAAAAGAATTAACAGCCTCTTTTGCCTAGATACCACCAGAATAGACAACTCTGTCTTCTGATCTTGTTATTCCTTCTGCTATTACTTTTCTATTTCTGGCTATAAATGTTCTAATGCTGCAAAATTAGCTGTCTTGAGTGGTACAGTGAGAACATGACCTTGCCAAGCATTGCATGTACTAGACAGGAAAGCACTGAACAAGATTTTCTCAGCCTCTTCAGTGCAAAATCAGGAAGCATTTGAGAGAGCACACGGTGAGAGAGAAAGTTGGCTGAAAAACCTTGGAGTTGCTTCTTTTTAGTGAGAGGGCAAGCCAAAGCTCTGGGTCTGCCTTACTTTGCTGTGTTGAAGAGGCATGTACAGAGAAGTACAGGAAGTCACACAAGTTTACTTTTCCAATGCTTGCATCCCTCTGTGTTGTGGATTTCACATGGTTATGTCTCACTGTGTTCCTCAGTTTCCTGTGAAGGAACAGCTTTTCCCTTTTTTGACATGATAGGTGAGAAAGCACTCAGTTAAGAGACATATTAAAGATGCTCCTTTTTTCCCATGCAGAGGCAAAGGATGCGATGAGGTAGCTAAGAGCTGCACTGCATGAATTCTCATGACTATTTCTATCCTGTCTTTACAAAAATGCAGTTTCAGAAGCTGAAGCCATTTAACTTCAGTCTTTGCTCTGGTTTTGGTGGAATTTTTCTTGGTCAGACCTTCCTGTGCTAGCAATTATCTGCTTCCAGTGAGCAATAAACCTGAATTTACCACACTAGTAAATATAATCCCCAGTAACAGATGCTGTCTTAAAATGCCAGAGCCGACTTAAACTTCTCTGTGATTTCCCTGATTTCACCAGATGATTTAATTCACGTAACTGTGATTCTAAAAGATATCCTGGTTGTAAGCATGTGTTACTTGCTCCATTCTGGCAGCCCAGTGCCCATGACAGAGCTGTACCTGCCAGAGATACTTTCTGCTGAGATCCCAATCATTAAATTTTGCAGGCATTGATCACCGGGCACAGCTGGCTTTTTCAGTGCTTGGTGACAGAGCTACAGCTGAGCTGGAGGCTCCTGCACTGCTCCTGCATGTACTTAGTGTGACAAATCTTTGGTGTTAAAGACAGGCCCAGCATGCCCTGCTGATCAGCCTGTAGGGACTGCTACACTGAAGGTGAGACTAAACTTGAAAGCTGAAGTCTCAGGATGGGGGGGAATTGCCTAGTAAAGCTTATTAAAGGCAAATAGCTCATGCAAAAGCAACACGACCAAAGTGACCGTAGTGAATGCTGACTTTCACATCCCTGTTTAGCTTGCTGTGATTCAAGCCAGTAATTCAGCTGTGCAGTCTTCTGTGGGGGAAGCAGAAGAGTCAAGCCTCCACAGATGCTTTTTAATGGATGAGAAAATTTGTCTCAAAGACAAGGGTGAACTATATGACTGACTTCTTGAAATTAGTTTCCTTTAACAGTACAGGTCAAAGTCTGGCTAAGGTTAGAAATACTGTTAGGAAATGGTGTTATGAGAAGCTGTATGGAGTGGTTTTACTAAGAAAGGGGTATATATATACCAGAACTTGAATTATGCTTCCTAATTACTGAGTTTCCAGGTAAACACCCCTTGCCCAGAGGTAAACAGTCTTCTTGTACTCATGAAAGAGCTGTGAAGCACTAGCTGATCTTGTTGTCAACCAAGACAACAATGCACTTGGCACATCCAGGGGTAAGTGCTGTTTGTGTGTCACGCATGCTCTGTCAATGACAGAGGACGGCCACGTTGGCAGTGGAGATGTTGTCGAGTGGGATGCTGTAAAGGAGAATACTCACGTAGGTGCAGCTGGCTTCAGACAGGGTGGTTATCCCTGTGCCCTGACAGGATGCAATGCACCTGAGAAATCAGTTTGCATTTTTGTTTTTAAGATGAAAACTTCTGATTTCTGCTCAGAAAAGTTCCTAAACTCTTCTACAGTCGTTGTTTATGAACACAGCTGCCTTTGTAACAGGAGGATTTACTGAGATATGTACTTCATCCAGAGGAATCTGAAACAAATCTGTCACTATGAAAAAGCTGGTAAAACTGAGAGCTATTCCTAAGAGTGTGAGTGTTGAACATTATCCAAGTCCGCATAAAACTTAAGCTCAAGTCTAATTCAACACTGAGTTTCCTAATACTTATCCTAAATATTTCTCTTGGAAAGGAATGTGCACATCTAGTAAATGGAGATGAAGAAGTATGTGAAGCATCTGGAATATCTTTGTATCGCTCTAAAAATGCATGTGGTTTCTTTTAGCTACCTGCTTTGAAGATACCTTACTAGGAGTTAAGGTTGCCTCAGGGATGGGACTGGATGGCAGTTACAGAACAACAGACGTGTCCAGCTGGCAGGAATAATTGGTCACCCTTGGAAGTTACTGCATGGGCACAGGTGGAGATGAGGGTTTAGTGCCGATGGGTCCAGGGAGCTGAACACTTGAGAACTGCGTGACTACAGAAGGAAGCAAAGGGATATTTAATCTGAGGCCTTTTTAAAGGTAAAAATGCAGCATATTCTTAGGGAAGTTAGTGGAAGAAAAAATGATAAAGTAGAAAACCAAAATGTGGGACTAGGAGTATCAGCATGGAGTTAATGTGCTCCATTTATTTATTTACCTTAGCATTTGTGTTGTAAACAAGTACTATTTGGAGTCTGGGTACCACTCCACTCATAGTTCACTTCCTCTTGATAAGAACTCTCTTCTTCTTCGCAGTGCCCCGCAAAGGAAACCATGCCTTGTTATGGTATTGGCCTGTGACTTTTGGTCAGCTTCAGAACTGCAGAATAATTGAGGCTGACAGGGATCCAGCAATCACCTAGTCCAACCTCTTGCTCAAAGCAGGGTCAGTTCCAGCAGGCTGCTCAGGACCATGGCCAGTTGGATTTTAATTATCTCGAAAGAATGGAGACTCTACACCCAGTCGGGGCAACCAGACCTAGTGCTTGACCACTGTCAAAGTCAAAGACCTGTGGGGTTTTTCCTTCTCTTTCTCTTCTGTCTTATTTCAAATGGAATTTCCCATGTTTCAGTCAGTGCCCATTTCCTCTTATCTGTTCTGACAGCACTGAAAACTTCAGAACTTTTGGGGCTTTTGTGAGTAAGCTTAAAATAGTGTCTGAAAACTGTCAGTGTTAGTAGGTGTGTTTGTTGGGTGTGCATAGTATCTGCAGCTGGTCAGCAGTTGCCTTCCCAGAGTGATTTGCAGCGTTTTAACAAACCCTGAACTGAACTAATGCAGGTAAGTAGCAAATTCATCTGGCACTTGAACTGAGTAAGTTTTATCATTCTCTCTACTAAAGCTTACTAGGTAATAAATCTGTGCTGGGCTCTAGTAGTTTCTGACAGTGGCCAGTGGGAGTTCCCCTTTCTGTAACTGCCTTGTTCTACTTGTAACCAAGAAGAAAGGTGCTGATGTGGGGAGCTTCAGGCAGCTGTGACTGCGAATGGCACCACAGAAACGTGCACATTCTTGACAAACTCTTTCAGTCGCTGTGTGTGGTTTAACTGCATACTGTATTCCCCTGTGGGGCAGGTGACATGACTGGGACAGGTACAGCACTGCTATTAGAAGCATAACCCATTGACAAGCTGCAGGAGGGAACGTTCCCTGCTTCAGACACATGAGCAACATTCAATTTAAGCTTATAGATAAACAAAACCACCTTCCCCTGTGACTGTTCTTCTCACCTGTACCAGTCAAATTACTCAGTTGCTTTCATAACAGGGAAAATAAATGTACTGATACATTGCTTAATCAAAATGTTGCCTACATATTGCTTGATCTGCTAAATAACATATTGTTATCTGTGGCTTCCCTTCCTCTTGAATTGTGAATGAGGCTTAGAGAGGAAAGAGTGCAGGAAGTAAAAGACAGAAATAGTCCGAGAAGTCACACTTTGCTGTCAGAAGGTTTCTGACAAGAATCGTAATGGAGCGTGGATTGTCCTCTGTGTCTAATCTGAGAGGCTAGCTAGGGGAACCCAGACTGTCTGCAGTTTCAGGAGGGACCTGCCCTGGAGAGGTGTTTCTGTGCATGGCAGAGGAGTGGTGCAGTTGTCAATAAGCAGCAGCTCACCATCATGCTAAGGAAAGGGAGCCCAAACTGCACAGACTGCGTTTTGGCTTGTAAGGGGTACGTAGCAAAGAGGTCTAGCTGGAACACAGGCAACCTAATTGAAAGGGAGTCATTTGAGAAAATAACATCTCCGTTGCTTATGATAACCCCATAGTGTCTCTTGAAGACGCTTATGTTGGGGGTTTTTTTGGCTGTGGTTCTACAGCTTGCAGACATTTGTCACTCAATTACTGCCTAAGGGGAGAGAGAGAGAGAGAGAGAGAGAGAAAATTGTAATCTGATTCAGGCCATCTTTGTATTAGGTAGATAAATGCTGTCATTGTTTGTCCAATCAGTGTTCGAGGTGGCCCCAGAAGAAAGCTGAAGAATGAGAGTACAGCTTCCTGCTCAGACCCATCTGTCTATGTCACACCAGCTTTGGGTGTTCTGGGTGAAACATTTCTTTTGAGAATACCTTGGGATGAAAGCTGTGCTGCAAATAATGCTGCAGAGAGAAGCAATGATTAGTAATGCAACTACAGTCATTTATGATTCTGGCCATGAACCTTGTTTTAGAATTCTCTTTTTAGGAAAAGCTACGAATATTATCCTGAGAAGTACAGCTGTATTGGGATTGCTGTCGGGGCTTTATGGTGCACCATCTGCTTGAAAAACTTGAAAACCCATTTGCAGGTTTCAGAATTGATGCCCTGTACATCAAAAAACCCCAAGCCAGTCTCTCAGGGTAGGAAAGATGGAATTCATCACGGTTCATGTCCACAGGTTGCAGATTCATCTCAGGAGGTTATTGGATGCCACTTGATGAGCTAGCTCCTGTCATCACCATGAAGTTATCTTGAAAGATACTTATTGAATACTGTTAGTGTTATGCAATTAATATGTAGCTTTGAATCGAGTATTCTCACCCAAAGTTAAATTTCCTTGGGGTACACATTGTACTTCACCATCTTTCATCATCACCCACCAAGTACTTCCAGGTCCTTGAG
>WUAM01000299.1:5243693-5294758 GCA_024336885.1 Actenoides hombroni
TTTTATTTTATTTTATTGTAAACTAAAAGCAATGCTGTGTGCTTCAGCAATGTCTGGAGTAAGGGTGACTTCTGTGAGAAGAAAGAAACTCACTTCTGATTTTTTTGAGTCCATATTAAGGGGCACATTTGAAACTTTCTTCTGTGTTATTTAAAGACTGATCTCCACATCTGGACATTCACTAATTCTGTTAGCAAACAAACTGTGCAACGTCCTACTGTTATTAACTTTTTCTAAGTCAGACTTGGGCTGATAATAAATAAGTGATTGTGCTACCTTTCAGAACCCCTTTTCTTCAGCATCAGTCAGTACTTTTCCAGAAAAGCCATTCAGAGAATTTACCTCAAACAATTCTATCATTTATCACTTAGTGGGTTTTGCTGGAGGACTGTTCCATCATCGAAGTGAATGAGCAAATGACTGAATTTTTAGCAAGTGACATGTCTTGGCTTTGGATTAATAGATATTTACATGTGCTTCCACAATTAATAAGTTCAAGTTCTTACCAAGTGAATGAAATCACACTTATTGAATGAAAGGACATTTAAAACCAAATGTGTTTGGTCCAGACTAGACTACTGCTTCCTTCCTCACTCAAAGGCGGCATATTCGTTAAAACAAGTGCATTTTTATTTCAACCAATTTTCTTACTTAGCTGGTGGCTTTTTCATCTTCACAGCACGACTGAAGAAAAAAGCTATATTTCTCAGAAATGCCATCAAATATAGCCCTCACGAAAAATTAACAGATTCTTACAATAGAACTTAGCTGGTTTTTTAAGATACCCTCACTCAGGATAGATAGCAATGTAGTATATATTTCAAATCTCAGTTGATAGGACGTACATGTGATCAATACTGGTCAGACAGACAAAGCCTTCTGGCTTAGAAACTTAATGCAGAGATGCCATTTCTAATTAATAAATATCTTAGATGCAGATAAACTGCAGTAGACTAAGGAAATGATTCTTCAAACCCCCTTGAAAACCATCTGTCATAGTCAGACTGTCTGTGGATATAACTTTATTTCTTACAATGTGGTATCTACACCATGCTGTCCTTGTTTTTTGCAATGACATGAAAGCTATGAAAGCCTTGGGTCTAGCCTTTCAACAAAGAACAGTCAGTTTTTCTGTCATTTTCAATCTCGATGTCTCTGAAAACTTTTTCACAGTAGCCAGTGAGGATAATTTTCTGCAAGGTTTATCCTGGATAATAGTAGGCAAGGGAGCACATTTATTCCTTTAGAAACAGATGTGGCATTTATACTGGGGGGGGGGAATAATCATTGTGTTAGAATTTAGACAACATATGTGGCTTAAAACAATACTGAGAAACAAAACTGGGGTTTCTCAAGATTACTGAAGTTATTTTTATGAATAAAGATCAACTTTGTTCCTTGGGAAAATGGCTGTGCCTTGGTGTTAGCAGCTGAAGTTAACATTGATTTCATATACTGACACGCTTCCATTTGCATATCACTTAGTTCTTACATATTTGTGCCTGGCAAGTCTTTTATATTTTATTGTTCCATCACAAAAAGAGAGGACACGCACTGAAACAGTATCACAGCTTTTTGCAGACGTGAGTTCTTCAAGGCTCTCCACTGAGAATCGCCAGCTGTCACAGGGAAAAAGGGAAGTAGATGGCTATGTGTTGGCATTTTAGTGCTTCAGACATCTTAATATACCCATCTGATTAACATATATTTATTGCTAACATAATTGAGATAAGTGTTGCAAAAATTTCTAAGACTAATCTTGGTAATTATTACTTCACAGTTTTCTAACTAACTAATAACATTTATTCTAACTTCTGCTATTCTAGTTGTTGTAATTTGGCTATTTATTTTAGTATTCAACATAGTTATTGAGACACCTTTTGGTTTCCCTTATTTTCTGCAGATGCGTTTCAGCATTAATGAAATCTGTATACTGCTTAAAAGCAAGCTTAAAAACAGTGAAAACTGAAGTTACTGTAAAAATGTTAAATCAAAAAGTAAATAAAATTAAACCCAATATCAAATACTGTTATTTTCACAGAACACTGAACTTGTTAGAAAAGGCAATATGGCAAAATCATCAATACTCCTCTTTTCCATTTGTTAAGTCCAAAAATATGTGCCTTAAATATACAGTTACTTCTGAGACTGTAACAATCAAAAATTGCAGCAAGGGAAATTCTCAGTAGCTAAAAGGAATCAAACACCCCTCCTAATCAGAGTGGATAAGGAACAGGCTACTCAGAGAGGCTGTGGCATAGCCAGTTTCAGAGATTTTCAAACCTTGTCCAAATGTGGCTCTTGGCAACGTGATCTTACTCATCACAACACCCTCTCATCTCCATAGGCTTTGTGATGAGAGTTGATGTCACATTATCTGGCTGATTTCCTAACTGCTAATAGGCATACACTCTGTTTAGTGAGGTACAGTGGATAAAATTTGCCAACTGTTCACTTGCCAACAGTCAGATGTTAGGAGCTTGAGATTTTGTAATATTAATGCAGTAAAATAAGAGGAGAAAGCTTGGTTATTGAGCTATCAATCCATGCACCCACCTCAGATCAGCATTAGAGTTGCTGTGACTATTACTTATTTCTGCATGGAAGACTGTGTAACAGACAACACTGAACAAGGATTTATTGTTGCAATGTGTATTTCTATTCCTGAAGCTGAAGCTTTAACTGATGCTTTTATGCAGTTTTCCCAGTTATTTTGGTTTCATCTTTTGTAAAGGCTTCCCTAAGAAATTTGAGCAGATCTTGCCACATAAATAGCAAAACCATAAAGCTAAGTGTTGAGTGTTGTACTAATATTTTTTTCTTAGTAAATTATGCAGTGATGGAATCATCAAATCCTCTTATTTGATGAAGTGGCACAAAAATACACACGGAGCTTCTATATATCAATCAGAACATGTTGTTTATGATGACTTTCAGCTGAGTGAAACTACTGATTCCATCAATATTTATCAAACCAGTCATGTCTATTCAATGTTGGTATTTAGAAAAAATGGACAGAATGCATGGGTTTTTCCCTGAGGCAAATGAATATTATCTGTGTATTCAACGAATGCTGAGTAAATACCAAAATTTCTGTTTGTCCTGTATCTGTTCTTCTAGATACAGAACTCATACGTCATGTAACCAGGTTGGTGTCTCTGTTCCCCACCCCCAGTTTGGACTGTTTACCTTTTTCTTTGAGAATATACAAGGAATGGTACTACCAACAGACTGAGCTGCATTAATGTAATCTTTTAAGTGGCATCCTGTCTGCAAGAGAGGCTCAGGAAGACTAACAAAGGACTACTTCCTAATAGACAAGGAAAAATACCTATCTTTATTTTCAAGTAATATATCACTAATTAAAGTGACCACACATACGGGTGATCAAATATCTATTAAAACTGTTGCCTTCACAGGTTTTCCATTCTTGATTCTCTTCTTCTGTTTTTAGAATCTGTGTAGGTTTTACTGAAACAGCATATATGATGCAGACGGGGCTTGCTGGGGTTCTTTTCCAGGTGAAATCACAGCACTTTCAAGAGCAATTTTTTGATCCACTAGGTCACGTTTATATTTGTCAGGAAAGCATGTTTGTAAAGAGCTTTAGAAATTTAATTTACTCAAATGCTTTCTTTAAGAAGATGATTTTAAAAGTTCACAATGTTCTTCAAGTTCTTTAAGTAAACACTTTTGGCCAATTAGGAAATCATTCAAGCATGCACAAACCGTCTGATGTTTTTCAACACCACACTTTATAGTTGTGACTAACTTTGGTTTTTTGCTGTGCAGAAGTCATTACGATCATTATGAAAAGCCAAGTAGAAAATGGGTATGTCATCCTTGCTAAACCATCTAATTGCTACAAAGAACATTTAATGCCACTGATTTGTGTGATTGTTCTTATATTTACATTCACCAAGAGCATGAGCTGCCACTGGTTTGATGCCACTGAAGATGACGATGCCAGTACTTTTGCTCAAACCTTAGTTATTCAGCAGTGGTTTGCACTTACCAAAAGCTACAGTCTTTTAAAACTTCATTTAAAAAACCCAAAGAAACCACAAATAAAAGTTTGTTACCTAACAGAATTGCAGTGGGAGCTCTACTCACACTTTCATGTCACGTTTTCTTGCATTGCCACTTCCCAAGGATAGAAATGGCTTTGAACAGCCAACACTGCACGAAAGAAGTAAACAAGTAAATAAAATACAAATTGACCTTTTCTACAGTTTCTATACCTAATGAGCAATTTGTCTTCCTATCTGAAGCTAATTCGACCTTCTTATATTATTCCCCTTTACTGGGGCAAAAGTGTGATCACTTGGCAATAAACACCACCTCCTGTCTTTCAGAAAGCAACCTGGCATTCCTCCTCGGTGTGCTGAATTCTGCAGTCACGCAGAAGTTGTGTGGCTTGATACCTGGCATTCACAAGTCCTTTCTACTCCTTGAGTCCCTAACTTAATGAATTCTTAAAGAGGATCTAGTCAATGCTGGTTTTTTACATAGCTTTTTAAAAAAAAATAATTTAAAGCATGCATTATTCCTCCACAGTTTTATGATTATTTTAATGCCATCCAGAGATAAAAAAAAAATAATAGTGTAATCTCCTCTGTTAATGATGTCAGAAACACAATGTGTTTAGTTTGAATGTACAGAGACAGCTCTAGAGCCCTTGAAATCACCTCTGGGTTGCCACAGCTACAGTTCTCATAAAGAACAAAAAACTGCACTAGCAACTCGACATGAAAACAATTCATACACATTCAGGCATAGATGAGTAGTGCAAAAGGGCTAGAAGGCACCATGCTCAGCTGATTTTGAGCAGTGCTGTGACTATTAGTAAAGCTTCTGACAGAGCTTGTGCAAGAGCACCGACAAAGGAGGGAAAAGGCTTCCAGAGGTCACTGATACAGCACAGCTCTTGTATGCTGCTTTTTAAAAGCAGTTTGTCTCCCTTATTCACAGTCTGACCATGTTCATGTGGTCTTTATGTATTTTTGAGGTTGAATCCTATTCGCAGTATTAATTTCCTCTCTCTTGAACGGAGGTATAGACTGCATCATTTTGAGCTTCCAAGTGGTGTTCTTAAATCAGTAATGGAGCTCTTATGAGTTCAGAGTGACTTTTCATAACTGGCTTGAGATTAGTCCCCAGGAGGTTTAAAAACCTGTTCCAGTGTTAACATCGCTACATGCAGGCTCACCCCACAGAGCAGCATGCTTTTATACACCTTCTCTGCAGTTCTATTAACTGAAAAGATCTTGAGGTTACAACTGACATTCTTGTGTTTCCTCCGTGAGCGTTCACATCTATCAGAAATGTTTTCACACGAACTGTAAACACAAACAGGTTCAGCCTAATCCCAGCTGAACCCGTGCCCAGAGGTGTTCATTCTGGAGGCTGCATTTAGTGAGTGCACGTATCGTAAATAAAGAGCAGAATACTGAAGATGGCATTATCGCGCTGAGGCCTAGCAGTTGCCTACGTAAGTTATTAGGCTGTACGTCAGGAGTAAACACAGCTTTCGGCGGGAGTCGCCTTAAGACTGCCGTGGGGACACCGGGCCGGGCGCCTTCCACGCACCACTCAAACCCGCACGCTTTTCCCGGGGCCGGTAACAGGCAGGAAGGTTGCGGTGGCTGCGCTCGGCGTCGGGACGTCCCTTCGCTGCCGAGGAGCCGCAGGAGCCCCCACAGCCGCCACGCCCCGGCCGAAACACCGCGCGGGGTCGACACCCGCTAAGGCGCCGGCCCCTCGCCGCCCCTCGCCCCCCCTCGCCTGTTTGCCACCGCAGCTCTGAGGCGCCAGGAAGCTTTCCCAGCCCGGGCCCTCCCCTGCCGTGACTTCGATAAACGCGCTCATGTGACAGTCCGTGCTCGGGTACTGCCGCGCAGCCACTCTGGGCCCTTCCCTTCCCTAGCCCGCTGCCCTCGCCCCCGGCGCGGCGAAGCGTGCAGCTCCGTTTCGCGCCGCCCTGCGCAGCCCGTCAGGCGCTTGAGCCCCGCCCCGTCACCTGACTGCCGGGCCCGTGCTCCGCCGCCTCATCCACGGTTTTTCGCCCCCCCGGGAGGGCCGTGGTTGTCGTGTTGTGCGTCCCGTCTCCGCCATGGTGCTGGAGTCAGTGGTGGCGGATCTGCTGAATCGCTTCCTGGGCGACTATGTGGAGAACCTGAACAAGTCTCAGCTCAAGTTGGGCATATGGGGCGGTAAGGAGCCCCCTTTCCTCTCGCCCTGGCCCTGTGGGGCTGCCGCTGTTACCAGGGGCGGCCGCTTCCTCGTGCCGCGGGGGGGAGCAGGTCTCGCTGGCTGCAGTTTCCCCCTGAGGAGTCGGTGCGCTGTGGGACCGCGGGCCCTTCTGAGGGGCGGTTGGTCTGTGGGTTTACGGCTCCCTCTGAGGGCGAGCTGCGAAGCCACGGCACTCCGTGAGGGACGCCCAGTCAGTTTGTGGTCGGTGACCTACCCTCCCCCTTCTTCCCTCCCATGACGGGCGATCGGTCTGTACGCCCCTGCCTCTCGTGAGGGACGGTCGGTCAGTCTGTGGCCGGCGACCCGCCCCCGCATCGTCCGTCGTTCTGTACGCGGGACCTCTCGCTCCCTCTTCCCCCCTTCCGTGTGAGGGTCTCTTGGTCGGGTCGGTCTATGAGGTTGCGGCTCCCCGTGGTGGCGGCCGGAGCCTCCGGCTGTGCCACGGCGTGAGGCAGGGGTCTGCCCGTGAGGGGACCTGGGGCCAGACTCCCGTGCAGGGCACCAGTTACAGGATACCAGTTTCTGGGGGGAGAAGGAGCCAAGTTGGGGGTCTGCCGCCTCACGAGGCGGGGGCCTGCGCGGGGGTACCTGGGTAGCTTGCTGGGTGTAGCAGTGGCTCCGGTAGCCTGAGGCTTGGGGTGGGTGCCTGAGGCTTGGGGTGGGTGCCTGGCGTTGGCCTCGGAGTGCTGCGAGGGGGGAAACCGTCAGCAAGGGAAGAAAACCCGTGTTTTTTCATCTTTTTCTTGAGAATATGCTGGGTAGAAGTATGTTGTGTCTGCCTGTGGTGCAGGGGAGTGTGGGCTGGCTCAGGCATGGTGATCCCAGCAGGAGAGGACGCCTTTTTTTGCGGTGCAGCTGATGGGGTGCTGAGGGAGCTGTCTTTCATCTGCTAATTTATTGGTGTAAATAATCTGTATTAAACAGATGTGATAGTGCAGTAACGCGATGCAGCATTCCCAGTGAATATATCAAGCATTTTAGTTCCCTACCTAGGCATGCAAAAAAATAGTTGAATTCCCCTATAGAAAGGGCTGGCCATTTTAGATGCCTTCCATACATAAGAAACAAGGCTTTTATTGTCATCTTATTTTTGCTTTTGGCAAGGTAATAAGTGTTTTAACATTTATAAATTATTAATATCTATCTTAAAACTGGACTATAGCTCTAAGGAGCCTGGCATTACAGCACTAAGGAGTATATTATACGTGCTTTCCTCGGGTATAATTCTGTGTGCCGGTGTTCCCTTTGGAAATCCCGTTTTGTTGCCTGTGTCAGTTAATGTGTTTGTACAAATAGGCATGCATTTTTGTGGCTCTGTGAGCCATGATTTTTCTGTTACCTAAAAATCATCAGAAACAAGATATAATTTTCCTAGTCTGCCCTCCATGTTAGAATTATAATTCCCAATGAAGTGAGTAACAAGAAGGATTTCCCGTTATTGTAGGTGTATTTTAAAAGAGTAGAAATATGAGGACATCTAAGTTGGTGGTATTTCAGTAGTCTCTTCCGCCGTGAAATTTTTGTCGAAATAATCAGAGTTTAATGACTTGGAAATTAAACATTTATTCTGTTATTCTGTAACTGGAGACAGGTTTTCAGATTTTAATCCATGTGTACTTGGGAGGGTTGTAGTTGTTTTCCTTGTTCCAAATGACGTAATAGTTGAAGTCACTTCTTCTGTTCTTCTTTCTTCAAAACAGGCAATGTGGCACTTGACAATTTGCAGATAAAGGAGAATGTGTTAGTAAGTATTCTAATAATTTTGAAATGTTTTTAAGTCTTAACTCATAGGATAAAACATTACTGTAGCCTCATGTTGCACAGTATGCCTTCTTTACTGGTTATTGGAAGCAAGTCATTGGTTAGCTGCTTCTAATTTTGCTCATGTTACTGGAACAAAGAAAGAAAAGAAGCTATGTTTGAAAAGGTAAATGTGCTCCTTCAGAAGAGAAAAATCATTTGAGAAGTTAGCAGTAGAGTTTTGAAGTAAGTTTCCCAGTGTTTTATGCATACATGATATTTGATCTGTTCTAGTGTTTGGGGCTTGAAATGATAAGCTTTAAATAAGATATTGGTGTGTTTCCATTACCATTTTGGTTACCCAGTACAACTTAAAGAATTTAATTTCTGTGACTGCTACTGTATAATCACAATTCTGTGAAATGATAGGGTTTTTACCTCACGTGTATATCCACACAGTAGACACGTATATGTTACTGAACAATTCCCTAGAGCAAATGAGTTTGTATAGGCCTGTGTGTTAAGGGGTTTTTGTTTGGTTTTGGTGGGTTTTTTTTTTCCCTTCACAGCTTTGGTTGAATAAATGGATTTTTCAAGGCCTGACTCCTGCAAATTGATTGATCTCATAGAAGTCTTCCTAAATTTAGACACGGGTTCCTTTCTCAGTTGTTGGTGTGGGGATGAAGGGAGAAAAAATTCATCCTTCTACATCAGTTGATGGGATTGAAGCTTATGTTTACGGCTTTCTGAGTAAATTGATGCTTATTAAACCTGTCAATCATTAAGATGTGTACTCTTATAGTAAATATGGTTACTCAAATGCTCCCTCCTCTTCATTTCAAAACAGGAATGTTGGAGTAAAGGGGGGAAGAAAAAAAGAAATTACCTGTATTAAGTACGCATATTGTCTGGAAAAAAAAACAACAAACAAACCAAACAATTTGGCTGATTTTTATGTTCTGCAGTTGAGCTAATGAACAACTGTACTACTGAGACAATCTCACTGCCATCTTCTGTGTGCTTCAAACTTCACTGAAGAGAACTGTTACACTTCTTTGAATTGAAAACATGTTGGAACTTTGTATGACCTAATCAATACTCTTTCTACATTGTTCTGAAGTTTCCTATTTTACCTATTTCATCCATTCGTGATAACTTTGTTGTACTTTAAAACTCTTGATACAAATAGTTTCATAATACGGTATTTAAAAAAGGAAGAAAGTGTTATCATCTTTGTACATGTCTTTCCTTCCTGTGATGATAGTTCAGTTGGTTGTGATTCTAGCAGTTGACTTCAAAAATGCATGGTCATGTATATGAGTGACCAGAGCTGAGAGTGAGCCAAGTTCAAGAACCAAAACCAAGGGATGTTTTTGAAGGTTTTACAATTGCAATGTCAGGTTTCTTTACAAAAGTAATTAAAGGAAGGTTGTTAGTTAAAACCATTTTTGAAGAAGTAGCCTACACCTTGAAAAAGAAGGAATTAAAGAAATGCGATGTGGTCTAAATTTTTCTTTTCAATTTTGCCTGTCTGTTGCTCTCTGGATTGTTTTTGTTTTCCTCTTAAGGTTTTCCACCAGAAGCAAGTAAGGAAAGAAAGTCCCTAGGAAAAGGGAGTAAATTTAAATTTTAAAAAAGTAAAAAACCAGTCATTTGACTGTTGGCTTGTTGAGTCTATTTTTTTACCTTGGTCATTGTAAAAAAAAAAACATTTAATTGAAATGGAAGTTAATCAGACCTCAGGCAAAATGTAGGCTTCAGCTCATGGAAAGTCATCTGAAGAAAATTAATGTAAGATTTCTGAAATAAATTTGTACCAAATTATTTGCAAATGACTTCTTAGGCACCTTGAAAAGGTAAAATTTTTTTTTCCCCTCCAAAATACGTTACAGGTTTTGCTGACACAAAGTGCTGAAAAACCATTCTGTGAAATATGTGCTTTATCTTTTGAGGCTGTTGTTTTGTGTGACTTCAGCTTTAAAAATACAGGAGAATAATAGAGCAGTTGCTATTTGTGTTCGTTACTTTGTAAAAAACTTGTAGTATTAATTTTTTTTTCTGATGGATTTCTTCAGCTTTATCCTATTTTTCAATCATAATGAAGAATGACTGGTGAAAAACTATGACCTAAGTTCTGTAGCAACTTGCAACATGTTTCTCAGCTGGTCCCCCTTACAATTTAGCTGTGGATCATAAAGGCAGTATTACATGGGGTGGGTTTGTGTGCTGGTATCCACTTCTGTGTGACTGCTCCTGGCTTTGTCAAGTGCTGAGATCTTTGTTTGCTCTCATGCTTTGTTTCAACCTCTTATTATGCCTCTTGTTACTACTAAAAGTGAAGTTTGAAGCTCAAAGTATTTTAAGTGAGTCCTTATTTTCTTCTTCTCTCTTGATATATTTAAATGAAAAATAACAACTGGCAAGAAAGCTTCCAGTTAAGTTTATTGACCAGATTTTTAACATGCAGCAGCCTGCAGGAAGAAGTATTTGGGAGATGCTGAAGAGCAGTTGTAACCAGGAAGAATTTAAAGGATAAGGAAAAGTTTCTGGGACTGTGCAGTTACAATCAGGAAAGGGTCAATATATTCCAGAGCTCTTGCATTTCAGTTGTTGCTTTGAGGTGCTAAACAAGAACAAACCATGGAAATATTGTCACTAGACAGTTTAAGTTGGTTGATGTTAGGCTCCTAACTGTAGCTTAGAATGCGTTTGGTTTTTTTTTAAAGCTGTGGAAATCTGTTAGAAATGTTAATTTGGGTATTAATCTTCTTGTTCAGAGAAGCTCTGTTAAATATTTTTAAGTTTTTGGAAAAGTGGCGAAGGTTATCTTCTAGTACATGGCAAGGGAGAAATGGTTTATATAGGTCTCATTTGGAAAATGGCTTTGCTTTCTATAATCTTTGAGATGAAGACTTCTCTTCACACCTTTGAATTTGTGGTTAATTTATTTGAAAAGTAATACTAAGTAAAAAAAAGTAAAAAGTAAAAAAAGTGAAAAGTAATACTAGGACAGTTTTGGAACCTTTATGTTTAAATGTATTTTTTTTTTTTAACCTTTCCTTTTATTTAATTTTCTCTTACGTCCTCTCTACTTTGTCCCCATTTTTGTATTCCTGATATTGCTGTGGTTATATTCCTATTTTTACTGTACATTATATAGGAGAGATACTTCAACAGGTTTTAATGGATGGTAATATGTGTTCACTTGTCACATGTTCCTCATCTTTATGAGCCTGTCTTGTTCTTTATGTTTGGCAGGCATTTTATAAGAAGCTTCCCAGACTTGTTAATGAGAATTTGGATATGTTTGTAAAGCAGATTAATAAAAATGTAAAATTAAATTCTTGTACATAGATAAAATTTTACTTTTTAGTCTTTCATATTTGTAGGAGAGAATTGCCAGAAATGTGTAAATTGTTTGTGAAATTGAAATTTTTTTATTTCTTTTTTTCTTCAGGCTTTCTGCAAGCCTAACCAATGTAGGGATTCCTGAGTTCACATGAGTATTGCTGCATAATAAAACCCCTGTAGTATGGAGAGATGTTTATGTTTTGGAACTTCAGTTCTGGCAAAACTGTTCTAACAGAAGTCAGGATAATAATTTCGCTGCATAAACCAGTTTACCTTTGAAAATGAATGTATCTGTTTAATACTTTTTTTTTTTTTCCTTCAGAGTGAACTGGATATACCTTTTAAAATAAAAGTTGGTCAGATAGGTAAGTTTTTGTTTCCATGTGAGTACTGAAATGGAAATTTTAGTACAGGCTTTAAGGTCAGTCCTACCTCTGAATTTCCTTTATCAAGCTTTCTTAAGTTATATCTGTAATTATACTTGCTCATGAAGCTAGCATAGAAGTTTAATGTGGCTGCCCTGGGTAATTCATAAAATGTTTTCTGGCAAACCCTGTTTGTGTAACTTTACAGACCGGTATGAAAAACATTTCTGGGAGGTTCCTTCCAGAGACGTGGGTGATCAAGAGAGCTGTTTAGTACAGACAGAATGTGTGTGGTGTCTGGCTATTTAAAGGATAGATTAGGGCTATGAGGAGTTGAAGTAAGATTTCTGAAATGGGCAAACATGCCACGGGTTTAGGAACTCTTAAATAGATGTTGTTTTTTGGTTTTTTTAAGAATTCCTTTCCGGGTGGTCGGCATTGTTTTTCACATGAAACATTGGTTTTAGATGAATGTGTGTTGTATTTCTTCTTCTACTTCCCTGGAAAAAACCACATTCATCCCAGTGAGTTTTTACCCAAAATCTTCTGACTCAAACTGCATCTTCTTGCTTAAATCTATGCCTTATATTTTCTCTGCACATGTTTTATCACTTGAAGGGCCCTATAAAATGTGTTTGGGCCATGCACTTGCTCCTTACCTTCCAAGGTGGTATAGGACATCCAGATGTAGGACTAATGCCCTTTGATGCCTGAGGTGTTGTTTGGACCAAGCACAGTGTAGATTTTTGTTTTGATGTAACTGTATCTGCTCTGTTTAGATAAACTTACTCTGAAGATTCCTTGGAAGAATCTCTATGGTGAGGCAGTTGTTGCAACTCTAGAAGGCTTGTATCTTCTAATAGTTCCTGGAGCAAGTACGTAAACTCTTCAACAACACGCTTAAATAAAGAAGAGAAAAATATCTAAGGATACCATATAAATGAATATATAATAGCAAGTAGTTCATGTAAGCTGCCATTCTTACATTCTGTTCCCTCAGGGAAATTTCTAGACAAATGCTGGAAACTTATTGGAAGAAGAGTGGGGAAAAAACAGCACCTGTTATGGAAATCCTTGGTTATATCTGTTCCAAGTTAAATTCAACAGCCAAGTTTCCTCTGAAGTGTGCTTATCTTGAATCTGCTTTTCTGGCATGGTTTAGGTCTTTTGACTGTTGCATGATATAATTCATCTGCTTCTCACTGACAACAATCAAAAGCAGTAATTCCACGAGGAAGTATTTTTTTTACAGAGAGGGAAGAAGATCAGAGAACTCGATTAGTTTTCTCTGAAATCAGAACCTCTGGTGTACTAAGAAAACTTGCAGATTTCTGAAGTGTCAAATCTATGTGTAGTAGAACTTACAAACCTGCATTAAGGGTCTGAATTTCCACAGAAAGGTTCTCCTGTAAAGTGCTGAAAATGCTTAAACGTTGGTATGATCCTTTTTGTGCCTTACTGTGTGAAAATAACAATTTCAGAGGCTCGGTGTGGCTTTCAGCAACTAAACCTAGAATAGCCTTTATCTCAAATAAGGGTGTTCTGCAATGTAATGATGAATATGGTGCACTTTACTTGATTATACATTTATGTAACTTTAAATTTAGGATTCAAGCTGTCCCAACTTGCCTTACAGGTATTAAATATGATGCAGAGAAGGAAGAAAAATACTTGCAGGATAGTAAACAAAAGGAGCTGGGGAGAATTGAGGAAGCGTTGCAGAAAGCAGCAGAAAAAGGTACTGAGTTAATAATAAAAATCTCCACTGGAATTTGATGATTTACTGTGCTACACAAGAAAAGTCCTGTTCTGTGATTGACTTCATACATAATGTTTTTTCAAATGTCTAGCTAATCTTAATACAGTGCTTTTAAAAGCCTTTTTCACCTAAAGCTTGAAAGAAATGTTATTTGTTTTGTTTAGCATTCAGTTATTCAGTCAGCTTTCATTGGGAATAGGAATTTGATAATCTGGTATGTCTTTTTTTCCTTTTTTCTTTTTAATTAAAGCTCTGGAGGAACAGGACCAAAGATAGAAACTGCATTTCATGAGACTAACATTGCTATCTTGCTTTAGAGCTTCAGGAATATGTGTTTAATGTGTTTTAGAGGTGTTTGTGGCAGGTTGTTCTTTGCTTAAAGGAAACTTTAAGGCAAGTGTTAAAGTTTATAGATTTTTATTTCAACAATAATCCTTTCTTTTCAATTTCTGTTTCTCTTTTATGATGCACTGCAGTTTGAGTGGTTTGAGAAATGAGACTTCCTTGAGCAGGAAATAATTAATGACACACGAAAACAATAGAACATGACCATAGGAAAATACTTAAACTTTGTTCAAGGTTGTTAAAAAATGTTAAGCTTTCAATTATGTGTTAAAATAATTGATCATTGCAGTCCAGTTAACCTGATTTGTGTTTTTTAGGTTGGGGTTTTTTCATTGTTTGTTGTTTTTTTGTGTGTGTGTGTTTTTGGTTGTTTTTGTTTTCGCATTTTTTTGGTGATTGTAGGTTTGTATTTTTTGTTGTTGTTGTTTATTGTTGTTTTTGCTTTAGGTTTTTGTGGTAGGTTTTTGGTTTTTTTTTTTTTGGCATAATCAGTTTTAAAAAAATTATGGTATAAATTGAGCTTGTTTGGTCACAAGCCAAGCTCAGAACAAATGACAGATAATTAACTTTTCCCTCTACATATGTAGTTATTTTTTTGTCTGAAGTGAGGCCTGTTTGTTGAGTGGTATAATGGTTCTTAAGATGCATCTGTGGGATGCATATCAAGTCTTTTGTGTTGGAAGAGTTACTGAAAGTTAAATGATGGCTAGAATATGGGGAAAAAGGTAGTTTGATTGTAATCTCTTTAATTTTCCAGTTCCAGGACACTCTTTTGCCTTGTTCCTGCTTTGCTAGTTTCAGATATACATTTGCAGTTTGCTTCAAACAGCCATCTGGCAATTTGTTTACAGTGAAGAAAGAAGCTTTGCTCTATTTCTTCTTGTTTTTAATATGCCAGAAACTGTAAGAGCCCGTGAATGAATTTTGCAGCCATTATTTCATATTGGGGCAAAGGAATATTCATACATGTTTAATCTTGGTTATGTAAAGCAGCAGCCTTTCATCTATTATTCTTTGCAACAGTAGCAATGGGATGAAGGGATAATGTAACAGGAAAAATGGCCACTGCTTAAGGAATTCCAGTTCTGGAACTTCATATAACTTAAGAGTGAGTCTGTGCACCTCTGGCAGTTGTGGTTTGTTTCTTTGGTTTGGTTTTGTTGGTTTTTTTTTTTGTTTGTTTGTTTGTTTTTTATTTTATTTTATTTTTTTGTTGCCTTTTTTTTTTGAGAAACTTACTACATTACATCCACCTTGGGGGGGGGGGAGTAATGTAAAAATAATACCTCAGTATCTCAAAACCATATTTTGCAGTTTCAAACTTACAGCTTTGTGAAAGAAGATCTGGGGGAACATTCCAGTTGGATTATTTTAACCATAGTTATTCTTTAAGTCATACTGCAGCATGATTCTTATGGGTCCTTTCCAACATGAGAGATCCTGTGATCGTATCTCATTGGTAGCTATTTGTGTTTCTGATGTTGCACTAGAATATTGTACTCAGGAGGACTTGCAGTTATTGCATTACCAGATCCCTTGCTTTCACTTGATACAGAAGTCTTAGGGTCCGACTTGCTCTACTGCACCATAAGCTTCTAAGAAATTCAACTCTTTCTCTAGGCTTTTAAGAGCACACAAGAGCTGATGGAAATTTATGAGATATATTGAATTAGAAAGTAATTGGGGTCCATGAATTCTCATCTGCTTTGCTTTTCTGGTTAATACTTACCTGAATGTGTTTAGAATCTTGATTTAGTACTTGTGGTTATTTAAGAGTCCTAGGGATGTTGTCTTTACACACAGTATTCAAATACTGACCAAAATGGTCACGTCAGTGTAGTGTGATGGGGAAGTGATAACAAGCTCTGCTGACAGAAGCTGACAAACATTACTGTCTGTTCTGTCAGCATGGAAACTCATACACGGAGACCGAAGATTGCGGCTCTTGTCTTCTGCTGGTTTTAAGTAAAATGACAATTGTGTTATTTGCCTACATGGATAATATTTGAAACAATATTTTGAAGTGACTCTGGCTGTCGGATACTGTAATGGAAATAGAGATGTGTCACATGAGTTTACAAACACAAGATGAAATCAGGAGCTGGTTTCCTCCTTTTAAACGAACTGCATTCTTTTGGTTCTTTGCTGCCACGTGGACCAAGGCACTCATTCGCAGGATTCCTTCTATGGCTTGGAGAGCTTGATTTACAAGGATACCAAGACTGGTGGGTATGCATGGTTAGTTGCATTTTGCACTTGCATCGTGGGTGCGTAGCTTCCGTTTTTATAACTTCCTCGTCCCAAATCAGCCAGCTGCAAAAAGGAGAAAACAGGGCTTGCTTGGTAAGCATCTGCATATTGGTGATCCTAGAAATAGGGTTTTAATGACTGTGGGTTCAAGTGGAAACTTGGAATGATTACTCCTGTCTTGAGTAGCTGCTTAAGAAGACTAAGGGACAATTTACAAAGATTTCTATTGACCATGTTGAGCTTGAGTGTTTTAAAATGACACCACTCTACTGTAGTTTTAACACAGTCTGTAGGTTTTCTGAGAACAGAGGATAGTTACCCTTAAAGTGTCTGAGCTTAAGATACTGGAAATTCAGGCTGTCTCGAAACTGTAGACTGGCAAAATGAGCCGTGGCAGATTGAAGGCATTTAGCATGCTTTTCCATGGTTTCCAGTTGCTTTCAGGTTAGGCAAGGAAACAGTTTCCATTGAAATTGAGGCGAACTGAATTGTTGTATTGTACCTGCTTTATTTTTATCTCCTTAAACCAGATTTTCTGAAATGTATTATTCACCAAAAGTGTTTAGTGGGCTTTTATCTGAGTGCAGGATTAGAATGAGCTTAAAATCATACACTTAGTTTCTCTGTAGTAATGGATGCAGGTAATGAGGAGGGAAATCATGTTACCTTAGTTTTGTCATGCAGGGGAAGAAAAGCCCAAAAACTACGAATTCAGGAGGAAGTGAAGGAAACCATCTTTTAAAAATACCATTTATTATTTGCTTTTAAAAGGAACTGTCCAAAAGAACATGTTGGCATAGGTTTTCTTTTTTGTTATTTGCATGGTGATCACCTTACCTGCAAGACAGGTTGAAATCTTGGCAGGCACTTTCTCCTCCTTTGTTTGTACAGGCATCCAAATTACATAAAAATGAAGTTGTTCCGCAGAGTTTAATACACTGTTGCACTTGCTTCCTGCTTGCTATAGTGGGATACACCCTTCTCAAACTACAACCTCTCATAAAAAAAATTAAAAAGCAAGGCTTCAGTTACTTCCCTGAAAGTTAATTTACTTTTCACAATTTATGTATATGTAAGGCTCTGAGAAGTAGCTGCTTGCTTCCTTAACAGGTAAGAAATTCTTTAAAAGCTTTTAGAGACATTACTAAGGCATTCTGCTTTAAGACAAACTAAACTTTCTTCCATCTTTCTTATGCTTTTCTTATGCTTTCTGCTTTACTAACTTGGTTTTTATCCTTTTCCCAAAATACTGCTTGCACTGCAAAAGGACGTAAGCGTAAAAAGTATAAAAAGCCTTTTAAGAGACCCTTTAAAGGTCATGAGCACTCAAAAGGTGGGTAAAAGTTATGGCTTTGCACTTTTTTAAATACTTGTTTTTGCTTTCTGTTTGGCTTAGTTTTTCTTAATTTTGTATATATACATCCACTGAAACTTTTTTATCCTGCTTGAGAGAGATGATATAAATTGGAGAGAGCTCTCTTTTTTTTTTTTTTTTTCCTGCTTATCCATTCTCTGGATCCAGTAGGACTGAAGAGAGTCCTTGTTTCTCTTTACTTGAGTAGCTGTGCCTGTTTCTTTAAATTGAGCTATCTGTAGCATTTCTAACAAAAATGTACACATTTGGTAGGCTGATCAGTGGCATTTCACTGTGACTCTTGGGAAAAATTGCATCTGGATGAGATGTGTTTGTCTAATGTTTTTAATATTCCAGTAAAGGTATGTGAAGTAAATCTGATAGTATACTGATGAAATAGCAGTAAAGAGTCTTTCAGCATCTTTTAGCTTCTTGAAATACCTTGCATAGTGTTATGACTGATATTTTAACAGCAATGAAGTTATCTGAGATAATAATTTTAAGTACAAAGCCATGCAGGTTTTCAGTATTAGCATGTAACTAAGAATGGGTTGTCATCTCCCTTGTGATTGTATTGTTTTGTACTTGATCTTGGAAGAAGCTGTAGCATAAATTTGTCATTGGAGTAAAAACTTTCTGGGGGCCCTAGTTAAGCTTTGTAAGGTATCAAACTTCATTGCTGATGAGAGCTGCATCTGGCTGGACAAATATTCATGGGTTGCCTGCATGCACTTAGAAGGTCCTGAAGCTTCGATAAGCACTTCTGCACTTTTTTTCTTTTATCAGTATCGTGTTGGTTTCTGTTAATAGGGGAGTTGTGAAGAAATGATTAATAGGAGGAAATGTGGCTTGCGTGTAAAAGTGGTATAATGTCTTGATTTCTTCTGAGTTTCTGGCTAACTTTTTTTTACTTGAAAACAAGTGCTCTTTTGACTAAAATAGTATTATGATATGTTCAGTTGTGAAGTCTTTTAATTTTTAAAATAATGTCCTGAACCTCCCTTAGAGCTAAAAAAAAAAACAAAAACAAGTTTTCCTCATTTTATTTTTTTTTTAGCAAGATGTAAAAAGTTATATATCTGTGGTGTTCAACATACATTGAATGTGTAAAAAGTTAAAGTAAGCCAAGGAGTCAAACTCGGGGTGCAACACTAAACTTAGGTCAAACCTGTAGTCCTTATTTCTCTCTGCTTGGGTAGCCATGACTGTTTCTTCAATTTGAGCCATCTCTAGCATTCCCAACAAAAATGGACAACCTTGGTAGGCTGATTAGTGGCATTCACTGGGGCTAGCCACTTGGTAAGGTGGATACTGAACAAGACAACGTAGCCTGTAAAGATAGCTGTAGAATAAGCAGTTCATCTACCCATATTTCAGAGAAAATGTGAAGATGTTCAGCCTGAGATAACGTATTCAGAGTCGTCAAATAAGGAGAGAATAATCTAAGTAGTCTGCCCCTCACTTCAGCATGCATGCTTTTTTGTCTTGGGTGGAATGCTGAATTTCTGTGGGTGTGCAACTTCTGCAACCCTGTCTTGTTTGGTCTGTGTTTGAGGATTGCTACATGGCACAACAAAGTCTGATATGGACCTAGCTTAAATGGTCACAGTGTAAATCCGGTGGGGAAGAAATGGAATGTTTCAGAGTAACCATTCTTTTTCACTTAGCATATGCCAAGTTTTGAACTTTCTCAGTCAGCGTGGTATGAAAGTCTCTAACAGACTGGTGTCCTGCTCTGAAAGTATCATCTTCACTGATTTATTCAATGCTATTTTGTACTAAATTGCACCCTCTTACTACTTTGCTTGTTGAAACCCCTAGTTTATTGCTGAGGGATTCTTAAGAGAGAACCTTTTACCTTGGAAGGAGAGGGAAGAATAATATTAAACAAGAACTTGCTGTAAGATGTAATTGTTTTGACCAAAACTTAGACATAAACTTTCTTATGATATAATGTGCACATAAAGCTAACATCATGTCTTCAGAATATGGATGTACAAAAAAGAAATGCAAATATGTAACCTAAAAAAGTGAAGACTTTACATGTTAAGTATACATGCTGGAGTAAACAAATTTATGTGTAGTTAAACTCAAGATGCAGCTACTACACTGAATGCTGACTTCTAAAAATTATTCTTTTAGACAAACCAAAGGAGGAGAAGAAAGATACTTTCTTAGAAAAACTTGCAACTCAAGTTATAAAAAATGTGCAAGTTAAAATCACAGGCATTCATGTGAAATACGAAGATGATGTAAGTATGTGGAACATGTTATCTTCATTTTAAATTGGACTCCAGTGCAGTCATGATTGTCTAGTCTATAGAGGGAATCTGTTATCTGCCACTTGGAAAAAAGTTGCTATGGTTTCCTCCTGCATCTCTTCAGAGTACCCCACATATGACTGAAAGCCAGAAATGCTATGGATGTAGAGTATTTCTCAAACGTCTTTTGGGACTGTTCTCAGAGACACTAAATCTAAAAAGATGGGAGAAATGAAAGTCATGAAAGTATATAACTGATGGGAGTGTGGTACACCGTAGTTCTTATTTCTTTACTGTATGAAAATTTTAAAAGACAAAAGGAAATTTTAGGCTTGAAGTCCTAAATATTTACACTACAGCCATACTAGTTTTGACCCAATTTAGGGGGTTCCAAGGATACTTCAGCTAGAATAATTAAGCAAAGAAAGATCCTCAAAACAGCTCAGAATTTCCATCACATTTTATTGGTATATCTCTGTTTGCAGCAAGAGAACTAAGTAGCTGTTATTTATCTGTTTTTGTAGATCACAGATCCACAGTGTCCGATTTCCTTGGGGATGACGTTGGGCGAGCTTAGTTTACAGGTAATGTGTGTGTGCATGCACATTCTTTTGGGTTTGGTTTACTTGTCTTTGGAGTAGCACAGAGGAAGAGTAATGTATTCAGAAGATACAGTGAAAGTACCCATGCAGCTGGAAGCAAAGACTATCTTTTATGCAAGGAAATAGTACTTGAAGTTTGTGCAAGTAGAAGGGAAGACAGTTGAGGAACATTGCACCTGGAAACAAGTGATTTCTATTTATGATCCAAGTGATCTTTACAACTGACTCTGTTTAATTTCATAGGGCAGTTTATTTCCAGGCCCAATACACAAACCAGCACCAACATTACATACTGGTGAGAAAGAATGTATTTTGCCAGGCCTTTTGAGAAATGATGTGTGACAGTTCCAGGTAGCCCTTGTTTTCCTTAGATGCTAAGGATTTTATAGGTAGGATAAGGAATTGAAAATCAAAATAGATAGACTTTATATTAGATTTGGACTTGGGTGTATGCAGTCTAGAGAAACAGGCTTCTTTAATCAGGTGACACTAAAATGATGCATTCTGTGCGTGAAAGTATAGGATAAAACAGCAAACGTGTTAAATAACATGACAAAATGACTTTTATGACTTCCAACTTACAGACAACAAATGAGAACTGGACACCTTCTATTCTGAATGAGGCTGCAAAAATAATATACAAGGTAATGTGGTTTGGGTTTTTTTGTTGTTGTTGGTTTGTTTTTTGTTTTTTTTTTCTACACCAGTGAAGAGACCAACTTATTTTGGAGACAAGTAATCTGGGGATCTAAAGAAATATTGGAAAAATAGTTTGCAAATTCTGTTTTCTTAATTTTGCTGTGTGCTTAAACAGAAGTAGGACACAAACACTTGTCTTTGTGTAAGACTTTAAACTCTGTAGTTTAAATAATTTCCCTTAAATGCAAACACTGATCCCCTCATGAAATACATTATACAACAAGTCTGCATAGTAACTGTGATTTCAAATAGGTTGTCAAATAGCCATTTTGTGCTCTAGTTTGTATGCCTAATGTAATTGGGATTCTGGTATCTAAGCAGTCTTTCTGTTCTATGTGCTCCCCAATCCTATTCTGAAAGGAGTATGCAAAGATCTGAGAAATCACTGGAATGCTATAAGGAGGGTTTAATACTCCTGACTTCTTTATTAGGCCAAATGTTGGTTTTATGCGTCGTCACTCCTACAATCCAGAATTGTGTTTAACGGATGTGCATGAACTTAAGTGGTTTAAGAACTTGCTTTTTATCAATTTGATTTTTCACTTCAAAAATAGTACTATAAGATTAAATACATCTCAGTGGTACTGGTATATCTGCTGTCTCTCAAATGGAAAGCATAGAATGGGTTGAATACGGAGTATGGAGTCTGTTGAATGTTTTCTTTCTTGTGCAGCTTTTGTGCCTGGACAGCCTTAGTGCTTACTGGAATATACAAAGCAAAATATATTACCATGGCTCCCGTGAACAAATACTGGTAATGTAGAAGAAAACACAGTACTGTTTAATGTATTTTATAGCTGTTGTGGTATTCAAAACTACATCATACTAATTTCCACCCCACTCCTCAAACTTAGGGTTAACCGTGTTTTGATACCAGAGTCATACGTTAATCCATTTGCACCATTGACAGCTTACATTTTGTTTGGAACTTCATATGTTATCAGCCCCTGTAGGTTTTAGAAATAGTCAGAAACTGCCTCTGTGAAATCATCTTCTATTGGCATCTTCATCTTGACTTCATGCTGTTTACCCAGTACTCTTTACTAAGAGTCTGGGCTATATGGGGGTATTACATGGATACTGTAATGGAAAAAGGCAATACTGAGATAGTAAATGAGCACAGAACTATTAACATTCTGATATTAGATATTTATCAAACAGGAACTTAAATCACATTATCCAGGTTACTTAAGCTGCATGGCTGAAATTAACCAATAGAGTGAAGCCAAATACAGGAAGAAGGTGTTGAAACAAAAAGACTTTATTTGCTTTTTAATAAACAAAAGCTTAGGTAACTAGGTATCCATTGTCAGACCTAAACAAAAAAAAAACAACAAACCAATACAACAAACACACCAAAAAAAAACCTAAACAAAACCAACCAACCCAAAACCAAACAAAAATTGCAGAGATGCTGATGTATTAGTTCTTTAAGATAGAGGCCGTTGTTATGAGAAGCAGCTTCGCAAAATTTGGCAGAGCGTTAGTAGAATAAGTTCTGTGGATGGGTGAATGAGGATGCTGTGCTTGACAGACACAAGAGGGTCACAGCTTCTACAATGCACGGTAGGGCTGGATAATGAAGACTTGTAAAAATGAGGCTGGTGAAACAATTAACTGTATGGAAAAGATGATGCTGGAAATACATTTTTCCAGCTTGATGAAGCTAACTCGTGTGTGATGTAGGGACTAGAGAAATAGGTGATGGTGCTTCAGTGCAGAGGATGAGAGGCAGCATGAGGGCAGTGAGGGTAAAGACAG
The DNA here is from genome assembly GCA_024336885.1 of Actenoides hombroni. Taxonomy (NCBI): domain Eukaryota; kingdom Metazoa; phylum Chordata; class Aves; order Coraciiformes; family Alcedinidae; genus Actenoides; species Actenoides hombroni. Next base: position 5,266,433 of record WUAM01000299.1, read on the forward strand.
ACAGAATGTGAGGGATGCATCTTAAAATGTATCTTAAGGGATGTGAGGGATGTATCTTAGTTACAGGGAAAGGATAAAATGGAATTTGGGGAGTGGGGGCTTGCTAGAGGCTATGTCTATTTTTTTCTGATTCATTCATGTTTTGAGTTGCTGCTAGGTGGATGTATAGTGAAATACTGCAACCTGTAATATCGTGTGTGAAGTACTTGTTTCACATTCATTTCACTGCCGTGTTACCCTCTGAGTATTGTTACCCCAAGAGGAAGTGGGAACTTGGCAGTATGAATAGGGCAGCCATACAGACATAAATTGTGGCTGAGGGCACACATTCTCTTTCTGTACAACAGCTGAGGACTTCTGAGTTGCAGAAGCACCACTATTGTTAAGAAGTTTATTTCAGATTGCCCCTTGGTGTGGCTAAAAAAGCTCATTTTTAGGTAATAAACAGTTATTCTAGTGAGCTTTTGGGTAGGACATATTAAATGCTGCTTCAGATTTTTTTTAAAGCAATGCAGGAACTGAACAAATAGCAAATCACATGTCCTGTTTAGTAACTATTAGTATTAAATAGTTCAATGCATTTTATATATAATTGTTAGTGTAGCTTGTTTTCTTGAAAGCTAAATCTTCCACCCAGACAGACTATTTTTTTTATTTCCTGATAATTAAACTTAAGTTCATTGTGGTAGCTTTGTTTCAGTAAGAATTACCTGTGAAAACTGCAGTGATCTGTTGCTTTTGCACAACCGTCTTCATATTTAAATAACCTAAGTATATGGCTGGCTGTGAGATGAGATGTTTATATTTAATCTCATGGAAATTTAGCTTTTAATATAGATCAGCAGACAGGAAACAAGTTGAAGTTCAAATATTTTTAATAAGAAAGTATACCTTTTATAAAATATAAACCAGTTTTAAATAAGGAACTGAGAGGAATTTGATTGAAGAAATTTCTAATTATAAAATATTTTCCTTGTAGAAACAACTCTTAGTGTTGATAGTCTTTGTAAATGGGAACAAGCACTTCATCTGACTTCGTGTAATAGCTAGTATGTGCATCTTCCTAAAAGCAGGCCTCCTGCTTTAATGTATGGTACCACTGCAATTCTGAAGCTATATGAAATATATAGTATTCTCAATAAATATATATGTATAGCATTCTCAATAAATTGTCAAGAAATGATACCATTGGACAGACCTCATTTTGAATTAAGACTTGGTCCTAGCATGGTATTTCTTGGACCAATTGGGCTGTTCTGTAATTTTCTTGACTTCTTTCTGTCTTTAATTCCTCTTGTACCTGCAGAATATCGGAAGGCTCAAATGGCCTCCTGATGTGCGAGAAGTGAGAGACTGTAGAATGTGAATAGATACTCCTGGTATCTTCAAGGAGTTTAAAAACAAAAGCTTGATCTGTTATGCTACATGTTTGAGTGTACACATGAGCTATATATTTCGAAATTAACACACATTAGTTGTTACTGAAAGATTTAGACTGAAATTGAATTAAAACTGTGCTAACCTTACACTTGATATGAGTAGTTTAGAATAATTCTTCATCTGGTTTATGTAAACCCTTTACTCTTAAGTGCATGTGCTATATTAACTTTCCCATTTAGAGGGAGCAGGCCCTTGCAGAATACATGTGAACTAAAGTTGATCTACTCAAAACTTAGAGAACCGTAAGCAGTAATGCTCTTCAGCAATTGCTAGACAGTGTCATATTTCTTTCCAGGATCATCTGAAAAGAGGAATTCCATGTAGTGGTAACCAACCTCAAGACTACCAGTATAGTAAGTAAGCTAGGAATGAGAGAATAGAAACTGTTCTGAGCATATATGTGTGTGTGTGTGTGTGTGTGTGTGTGTATGCTACACACCCCAGCCTGACTTGATCATGCAGGCTTGACTATACTAACTTTATTTTACAAAACAATTAACAGAACATATAAGAGTTTATATGTTTTGTATGCTGGACTATCTTAATTTTTGCTAGGTATTGCATACTGATTCTGTGGGTCTTGAGCACACCTGTTATCAGTACAAAGCAATTGATATGTCAGGCAGTGGAAATATTCCCATACTTTATTTGTAAACATAAAATTTATCTCAATTTTTTTTTAATCTTTAAGTTTTTAGACCAGTATCAGCCTCTGCAAGACTGTACATCAATCCATACGCAGAATTAGAACTAAAAACTCCCAAGATTAATTGCAATGTAGAAGTACAGAGAATTGTAATTGAATTCACTAAGCCACAGGTAAGTTGACTTGGTATGTGATATCACCCATTTTAGAGTCTGTGATGGACTGTAGGATTTCTTTGTTAGAAAACATTCTTCTTTGGGAATTTTCTGCTACTATGCAAGTAGACTATTTAAAGTGTTTAGCAGTAACTGTGGGAAAAGTGTAGGATCATTTTACCATTGTGTAACAGTTACTTCCTAGTACTAGATCCTGATGCCCTTGCTGATCCAGTTATATGGGGACCCTCTGGGGACCATCTGATCTGTGTTCAGCCCTTGCAATAGCATTCTTTTCACATAGAGAATGGAATCATTCTTATAAGTAGCCTTTTTCTTAAAAACTGTAAGCCAGCATTACAACTGCAGAGATGCCAACATACAAGCAAGGGTGGGAATGAAAGTAGTATGCTGTCTTTGGCAGCAAAGCCTGCTGAAGTACCAAGGAACTCATTCAGATAGCTCCCCAGCAATGTTAGTTTCATTTTTTCAGTGACAATTCACAGCTAGCTTGCTAAATAACTTCTCAGCTTTTGTTGTTGTCAGAGCGTAATCTGAGTTTAGAATGGTACCAATAAGGTTAATGAATGCAAAGGGAATTCTAAAGTTGAGGTAACTGTATTGACAAATAGAGGAAATACACCTGGTTTGAGAGCCTGAGACAAGGCTAACAGACATACAAATTATAGTAGTTCTGCAGGGAAAGGAGAAATTGATACAGTAGTGTCCTTTGAGAGCAGTGGGTATAGTTCATCCACTTTTGCATACTACTGAGAATGCATAGGCTTACATTTTTGTAATGCTTGGGGAATACTGAAGACTTCTTCTTGGGGAATACTTCAAGCACTGCATGCAACAAAATATGAATGTCTGCTGAGAAACTTGTTTTTCTGTGTTCAGTACCTTAGCATGATAGACCTTCTGGAGTCCATAGATTACATGGTTCGCAATGCACCATACAGAAGATTTAGGCCAACTGTACCTCTCCATAAAAATGCTGGGCAATGGTAAGCTGTGTATCTTCGTGCCTTCTTTGGGAGATGCTGGAGTCCTTTCCAGTCTCCTCTGTGGTTAAATGTAGTTTTAAACTAGAGCACATTTTTTGTTATGACTTTTACAGAGCTTTGCTTAGCCAAATAGAAAAAGTTTGAAGAAGAAAACATGTAGAAGAACCAAGTGATGAAAACCTGACTTGCAAAGCTAACTATCATCCTCAAAATATCTGAAGAAAATGGCAGTGTCCTCTCTAGAAGTTAGGGTGTAATTTTAGGAAGACTAAAGGAAAGAATTAGCAAATGCATTACAAGGGGAACGTGTATGTCAACTGTAATTTTGAAGGTTTACTGAGCTGATTAAAAAAACCAACCCTCAAACTACAAAAATGTCTAAGCACTTAATGCTATTGCAGCCCATATTTTCAAACATGGAGAAGTCAGTAGGGAATGGAGAGTAATAGTTCTTCAGGCATTAAATATAAGCCCTCAGTTCCTTTTCCAAAAGAGATGTTGAAACCATTGAAGTTTATCTAAACCAAGTTGCTCAAGCGATAAGGGGTAAACAAATGGTTTGCATATTAATAAACTATCTCTGGAATTTTGTAGTACACAAAATGGGAAGTTGGTAACAAGTGTGGAACTATTGCAGGTGGAAATATGCAGGCAATAGTGTTCTTGAAGTTCATATCAGAAGACATACTCGCATGTGGTCATGGAGTAACATAAAACAACATAGACAGCTTCTGAAGAGTTACAAAAATATGTATAAGAACAAGCTGACACAGAGTAAACCATCAGAAGAAACACAAAGGCAAATTCAGGTGTGTGGTTTTTCTCTTTGGAGAAAGTATGTTTTGGTCCACTAAATAATTCTTTAAATCTACATGACTGTAATCAAGGTTGGTGCTTTTACAAGAGCATAAGTTCTGTGGAAATACTGTTTTAATCTGAACTTGAGTGTAAACTGTTGTGGTAAGAAAGAAAATGCTAGTGAAGTGCCACTTAAACCCTTTTTGGTTGTGGAATAATGAGCTTTCATACATTTAATGAAGTGCAAGACTAATCTACATTAAAAAAAAAAAAGGGAATTGGACATCAGGTTTCATCTGGGGATTGTACCCTTGAAAGAAAGGAGCAGGTCTTTCCTAAGTGTGTGTTAGAGGCAAATGATTTCATCATATGTTTTTACAGGACCTGGAAAGAAAGCTTGATGTCTTCAATATAATCTTAGCAAGACAACAAGCACAAGTTGAGGTAAGAATTAATTGTTATTCAGTAATACTGTAACACTTGAAATAGAATGGTATTGTTATGAGTATCTTGGAAAAATTGGTGCTGATGAGTATGATGGGAGATGAAAGACAAGTTTCCTGTTCTTCCAGGACAAGAGTAAATCAGTTTCCAAACTGGAAACCATATCTAAAAACCTGTCAGTGCATGTGCACAGCATTAATGCTAACCATCTTGTATCATTCAGGCAGTTGTCTAAGGGTGATGATTTAATCATTTTCTTCCTTTGACTTATGTTATTTCAAGACTGGTTCTGCAGCTGTTCTCATCTTAGCTGTAGTTTCAGATACCCTGGCTGTAGGGGACAGCCAATCTAAAAGGCAACTCTGAGAATTGTTAAAAAGTAGATGGAGTCTCTAGCTGTGTTTTTATTTTCAGCATCATTTGTGACACTTAAGAAGGAATTGCATGCTACCTGTAGGTATAACATTTTCATAATATTGTAAGATTAAAAGCACCTAGCACACTGAGGGCAAGCTCAGAATAGTTGTCTTGTGAGAAGCGTGCTACTGGGATCTGTCTTCCTAACATGAAAATTAACCTCTGTAGGTGCATCATATAATTACTGTTCACAACAGTGTAGCCTCAGTGTTTGTCTATGTGTCTGGAATGTATGTAAAATAAAGATGAAAAAATAGTGATGTTTCTTATTTTTGGGATGGTTTTGATCAGACCCTGATTTGTTTACAATGCCAAGTGAAAGCCTAAATAAAAATTAAGTTTTAAATAGATGTAATGGTACAGGATCAGTCTTCAGGTTTGTTACTAATGGATTTAAGGAATGTAATTGCTTCTTATATCCCCTTAAATACTGACCTTTCATCTGGTTCTAGTGCAGTGTGTAGATGAAGGCTATCCCGAGGAGAAGTGACACACACTTGTTGCCACACACCCGCTTACCTGTGCTCCCCCACCCTGATCTTTTTGCTTCTCTCTGGAGAGTCCCAGTGCTCTTAATCCCTTGCAGGGTGATGGTGCTGTCCATCAGTTAAATGTTTGACATGCATGCATTATTTACAGGAAAGCAAAATGTTTAGTAATTGTGTTAATAATGTCTGGTTCGTAGACAATAAGATCAGGACAAAAACTACTGAAGAAGAAGACCACTGAAGTAGAAAAAAAAAGGGGAGGATGGTTTGGTTTCTGGGGTAAAAGAGAATCTAGGAAAAAGGAAGATGAAGAATCACCTGTTCCTGAAGGTAGGTGTAGGCTGTAATGCACTAACTGCTGTAGAGACTTTAAGTTTTTATATACATTAAGAAGGAAGTTATGTTGTGCTTTCTGCTGTGCAGAAGGAGAGTGTGGCATAAACAGTGCAACGAAGTATTGATCTATTTAGTAGTGTTCCTTACTGTTGGTGAATATTGAGCTGGAAAATAAGGCATACTTCTGAAATTGCTGTAAGCATTTCAGAACCATAGTAAAGAGAATGAGTATGAAGCTCAGGTGATGATTGGAATACTATATTCCAGGGATTTGCTGTCTGGACCAGAGATTAGTTCTAGTAGTAAAAGCTATTTTAATCATTTGGAATGATGGGTACTCATAACAAATTATATTAATTTCTCTGCTATGTATGTAACAGAATATATGAAGACTACTTCTGTGGAAAGTGTTTTACAATCTGGAATTTAGTGCAATATGGAGAAATGAATAAATGCATCAGCAACTGAAGTACAATAGAAAACAAATGGGAGGAAAAATGCTTGTCATTACTAATTAAGTACAAGTTGTTGTGGGTTTTTGCTTTCTAGCTATTGATGAACTAATGACACCAGAAGAGAAAGCTAAGCTTTTTACTGCTATTGGATATAGTGATAGCTCCCATCACCTCTCCTTACCAAAGCAGGTAAGCAACTTCTTATGGGGATGGGCTAAAAAAACTAAACCCAACAAAATACCACCAAAAACCCAACCCAAAATCCAACCAAACAAAAAAACCCCTTCCTGATGCATGTTAGCCTTACGATAACCAGTAGAGTGTGTGTAGTGCAAGTCAAATCTATGTTGAATGTAGAAAGAAGATATAAAAAGCAGTAATGATTCAGAAACACCAAGAATCGCTAATGTTTTCTTCAGTGGTGGTGTGCCTTGTGCACAACCCTAATCTGGAGGGATTTAGAAATAACAGAAACAGAACAATAGATACCTATTTGCAGCTTGGTAGAGAATACAAAAAGGTAACTAAATGAAAAAAGATTCCATGGTAGCTTTTTCATTGCATCTATTGCTATCTGTTGTGGTGAAAGCTAAATTAATCTGCATGTCTTTTGATTTTGATTTTTTTATTTTTATTCTGATGGTGGGATAGTTGTAATTCACAGAGATGCTTTTGTTAGAAGTATCATGTTACATTTCCATTTAAATGTTTGTCCTAATGATTAATATTAGAAGATTTCATTTGAAGGTTCTTTTTTTCTACCAAACAAAGGATAACATTTAAAAAAAAAAAGCCCAAACATTTTAGCGACAAATTTTTTTTGGTTTGTTGAGCAAAGAAAGAGATAAGACTTTGCAGGTATAATATTCTTGAGAGGGCTCAGTAGAAGACAGCAGGCAACTAAGAAAATCTGAAATGCCAAGGTTTCTCTCCGTGTACTGTGAATACTATTACACTGTTTTAAACCTCGATGTGACTGATGGTTCTGCTTGAGGTTGCTCATCACAGAAACACTTTTTACATCAGGACTATTTCTTGATGTGATATCTCCTGAAATGTAATTATTTGATGGATATATGATGATTTTAGTTGTTGATCTTGCTTGCTCTCTACTGACTGTAGTTTAGTTATGCTGACTTTCATGGTTTAAATAAAAAACTTTCCTGAATCTTGAGAAAGAGATATAGACTGTCTGCTCTGCATTTGTTTAAATACACTGTTTTATGTTAAAGAAATGACTGATGAGGTTTGAAAGTAAGTAAAGTCTATACTTTGTTTTCTACATAGGGATGTGTTTCTTACCCTAGTTGACTGGGATAGTTTTAAATACTGTATTTTGCTGAAATTAGGAGCTCTGAAATAATATTGATATCAAGATGACTAATTTCAGTTTTCTCTGTCCTTCTCACTAGTATGTTTCCCATGTTGTGACTCTGAAGCTGTTAAGCACTTCTCTTACAATTAAAGAAGACAAGAATGTGGCAGAAATTCTTAAAGTACAGATAATTGATCTGAGTACCAAAATATCACAGCGCCCAGGAGCACAGGCCATTAAGTAATTGGATTGGTATTTTCTTTTTGTAGCAACATCATCTTCCTCTACCCCTGCCCCCAGCTTTTAAAATCTTTTCTTGGCTACTGCATTATGTTGCATATGGACTTAAATTCATGGGCATTCTGCAATTGCATTCTGAAAAGTTAGTTACGTTATTTGGTGAATGGCATAGAAGGGAATGAAGAAAGGAAGACTCTTTGTTAGTCTTCATAAACAATAATAAACTCTTTCTTTAATCCAAGTGTTGAAGTGCTGAATAGTACTTCAGGGAAATGATAGCTAAGCAGTGTGAAATGGTCTGGCTAACACACTCGAACTAAGCTACTTAGTGTGTTGCTTCGTACAGAAAGAAAAAACTACATCTGCTGTGGGTAGGAGATGAACCAGCATGTGGGAAGAGAGGGTGCCCCAGAAATAAGGGAACCAGCTCAGCTGCTAAAAAACACATTTGGGAATATTAAAGGTGCAGCCTAAATACTGCACAAAAATGAAAAGCTTTGAGAATATTTTATGTAAATGCAATCCATACAACTTACGTGGCAAGACTGAAACAGTAGAACTGATACATTTGTTGATCTTAAGTTTCCTGAAAAATGTAGTTCATTTCTCTCAATGGAGTCAGGTTTGTGACAGTGATGAGGCCCAAACTGTTTTCCCTTCCAAAGTCAGGGATTGCAATGGTGGAGACCGAGGACCTGAAGATGAGTTTTGTATCTAACAGGTACTTCTAAGGATAAAAGCAGTTTGAGTAGTTTGGTGGTGTTCACGTGGCGTTCTTGCAGAGGGATTTTTCCACTGAGTCCCATTAACGTTTTTGTCAGGGAAGCTGTCAGTAAAGAAAATGCATTTGCACCAAAACAAGTCCATAACTGGTTTTGGTATCAATAGATACTAGTTAACATTCCTACTTTTTCACCTGTAGCATAAATATTCTGCCCTTCTTTTCTCTTGCAACCTATTCTCTTCATAAACATGAGCTGAAAGTTATATTTGGTTCACCTTGCAGATAAGAGATGGTAAAAATAAAATATCATACCTGTTGCTGTAAACAATTTAACTTCTATTTATTTTTCTATTTTATTAATGTAACAATTTCTTAACCATGTGGTATGTTAGTCCTATGAAGCTAATCATGTTTGGCTTTATGAAAGGCTTTTTTATCTTGCTTGTCTTTCCTAGCTGGAACCATGTTCCCTATTCTAATTACACTTAACTATTCATCATCTTTAGGGTTGAAGCCAAGCTTGAAAACTGGTATGTTACAGGCCTGAGACAAGAAAACATTGTACCATCTCTTGTGGCTTCCATAGGGGATAGCAAGTCTTCTCTGCTTAACATAGAGTTTAATGTTAACCCAGAGGATAGTACTGCTGACCAGAGTCTTACTATTGAATCACAGCCTGTGGAAATAAAATATGATGCAGTGAGTAACCAAAAATCTTACCTCATTTTTCTAATTCTTCTTTCTCTGCTGTTATATTCTCTTTGCTCTGTCAAGATTTATTTTTGATTCTTTACTGAGTGATTTCTGTGTATATTGATAATTCTTGTTTGTCTCTATTTTTTTGTTTGTTTGTTTGGTTTGTTTTAGAGAACAATAAATGCACTGGTAGAATTCTTTCAGACAAGTAAGGGAATGGATCTTGAAAGGTTAACATCAGCCACATTAATGAAGCTGGAAGAAATTAAGGAAAGAACTGCTACAGGTAAGATAATATGTGGATGATTTATGGAAGGGAGTTTTGAGTTTGGCCAGAAATCAGTAAAACGTTGCAAAAGTAAGTCTCTCTTTCAGAAGGATAGTATCTCTCTTTATATGTTGACTAGCACACATGTTTCACTTATGAATAGCATATCAATTTTCGTGTCCTTTCCATTTGATTTAAGGATTAGTTCATATTATTGAAATGCGGAAAGTCCTCGTCTTGAAGATTAATCTGAAACCTTCCTACCTTGTGGTTCCACAGACGGGTTTCTACCATGAAAAATCAGATTTGCTGATTGTGGACTTTGGTACCTTTCAGGTATATAAATGATCTCTCTTAGAAACTCAGAGGGAAAAAAATATTCTTTTGCCTTAACATAGGTGTCATAAGAAACAATCTTGTTTTCAGAAGACAAAGATGATCATCTGTGTGAATGTGTTTTAACTTACTATATTCCTTGCCAAATAAATTTGGGTCAGCAATCTGAACTATGTTCAGAGCTGTTACGTTGTCTTTAACATACTTGTACTAGTTAATCTCCCTAGGAAATGTTTTCATTTGGAAATCATGATAGTAATAGCATGTCATTTAGTATCTTTCATTTCTTCAGCAAAACGTTTGAACTTCTGTTTCCTTTTTTTGTATAATGATAGTCTTCTAGTAATGGAAGAGAATATGATTTTTATTTTGGAGTTTGACAGCTGATTCCCTTGTTACTATAAAATTGAAAGTTTACAATAATTTAACTTGATTTTAACTGAATAAATGAATACTTACTTTAGTTATACTCCAGCAGTAAACTTGTAAACCAATAAGAAAAACTCTTTTTTTTGCATAATGTGAATTAAGTGGATTGATAGAAGTACCAAAAAAAAGTTACTTATTCTTGATAAGTCAAGTGTGAAATGAATTAAGATCTCTGTAAGAGTCCAAATGTCTATCCTGAACTCCTATGAATCATCTTTTTCATATTCACTAAAATTAATAGCACATGTATGTAAGATTTAGACTTAACTTTATCTTGTCCTTTATGTGTTTAGCTGAACAGCATAAATCAAGGCAGTAGTGAAGCTTCTAGCTTTTCATCTTTAGAGGAGATTATGGACAAAGCATATGACAAGTTTGATGTGGAAATAAAAAACGTGCAACTTCTTTTTGGAAGAACAGGTAATGAAACAACATAGCTGCTGTTTACTCAAAAGACTGATGATGGCTACATACTTGTAATAATTAAATAAGTTTTTTAAAGGAAAAAAGGCAAACCAAAATGAAAAGATAGTTTATAATACACGTCTGGTTTTAAACTGTGAAAAAACAAGTGTTAGATTTCGTTCAAACAGCTTCTTGCTTTTTGTTTGGGATCATGTACCCCCTTTTTACTTTGATGCCAGCAAGCAATGCAAATGCATAGAACTGTTGTGTTTTGCATCATCTGCAGGAAAATACAGCCAAAATTGGCCTTAATATTTAATTTGAACTTACGTTTGTGCAGTCAACAGAATGCTAGGTTACTGTTTTATATTTATTTATCTATCTGTGTATGTATTTTTTTTAGGGGTCTATGTTAAGATACATCTTTTAGTGTAGAATTGGGCTTAAGGCTGCTATGGCAATAATAGTGTTAAGAGCTATTTAAAATGGACTCAAAAACTCTTAAAATACTTCACCCAAATTAATCTAGTTTTCTCTCCTTGGTGAGTAGGTTCTTTATCCTTCATTAGTGATGTCATTTGATTACTTTACTGATACATTAATTAAAGCAGTTAGCAAGCCATGTTTTTTCATCTAAATTTACTGAACGTTTGCAGGTGAAGACTGGAAGAAGGCTCGTTTTCAACATCCATCAACTTTGCACATCTTACAACCTATGGATATTCATGTACAGCTGGCAAAATCGATGGTGGAAAAAGATACCAGGATGCCTAAGTAATATATTAGTGTTGAAAGGCTTTCTTTTTAATTACTGTGTACTTATAGAAAAGAAAACTGTATTTTTCCAAATGTTGAATTACATTTTATAATTTTAAGGTATTAACTTTGACTACTTTTTTAGGAAGCCTTTTTTGGCTAGTATTTTACTGGTTACAAACTATACTGTATCAACTAAGCCCAAGACCTGTTTTTAATGCAGACTCGCTGGCTTTACTGTGATGTGATCTTTATATGTGAATATCTATATTAGTAAATTTTAAATCAAGTATTTGTATGTGCACTTTGTGTTGGAGTTTAGTAACTTTTTTCTTTTTTTGAAACAAAAAAAAAGGTTTAAAGTGTCAGGAGAACTTCCTTTGGTGCACATCAGACTCTCTGACCAGAAAATAAAGGCAATTTTTGATCTGATAGATAGCATTCCATTGCCTCAGAAGTCATCTGTGTCAATTCCAAGCACGAAGGTAAGTTATCTATAACTAAGAAAACAAAAAAAAAGCGTCACTTAAATGATTATTGTATGTGTGGATTACTACTAATATCTGTGGGTTTTTTCACTTAAAATAAGAGATCTGTTGCCAATCAGTGTTACGTAAAATGTCTTTGTTATGAGTTACCAGCAGAACATGCTGGGGCTATTCAAACAAAGCTAGCGTAGCCATTGTTGTGGTTCTGGTTTCAGTGTAAGTACTGTCAAAACTGACCTTTCTAAGTAATAGGAGCAAGACAAGATGAAATATGCATCATCAGTGGAAAATATGAATGAACATACCAAGTTACACAAACTTGAAAATAATGAATTTTTTTTTCCTCCCTCCAGGTATTGGCTATTCCCACGATTCCTGTTAGTAAAGGATTATGTAGTACACCCCAGTTGTTAGCAGAAATAGTGTCAGGTAAGAAGCTACAGGTATGCTTTTGTAAAAGTAGAAGTCCATAACTTGCAGCATAGGTAACGTTTTCAGGCTGCTATTGATCTTAAAATGTTTTAGAAGGACAGTAGAGATGAGTACGATTGATTATTCATTTCAAGTCAGAGATAAGAATATTTAAGATTCTGGTGTTACCTCATAATAATAAACTTTAATAATAAATAATAATAAACTTTTTTTTTAAAAAAAGAACAACCCACTTTTGGGGGGATTAAGTAACGTTTTGCATAAGCAACATCTTCAAATATAAGTTAGCTATTAGTAACAAATGTACTAGGATGGTATTAGCAAACAAATTTAAATATCTGGATGTCATGAGAGATCTTTTTAACAGAGTATTGAGGAACTTGTTATTTCAGAATTGACATAAATCCAAAAGTGGTTTTAGCCAAACACTAATCTGCTGCTGCCACTTCAGGACACATTTTGAGGTGGGCATGTAGTAAACGTGAGTAACGTGTCTAAAGGATGTGTATGCTTACATTAAACAGCCAACATGTGGCAAAGGCGGACTGTTAGAAACATCACATGTGTACTGTTGGGAGTGTTTTGCATTAGCAAAGCCCTCCTTTTTCTGAAAATGCAGAACTAAAATAACACATTACTGTATAGACACTATAGGTTTGAGCATTTACTTCTGTGACTATTCTAGAGAAAACACTTTTTTGTAGTGGAACCCTGGAAACCTGTTCCTGGAGCTTACTTTATAACTGATTTTTCTTATGTGTGTTCTTGAATGTCTAGTAATACAGCTAAACTCCACTGCTTTCTGTAACAGAGCCTTAATTTTCTTCACTTTTTATCCAATGGGTAAGAAAGCAGTAGAGATTTAAAAAGTATACTTTGTCAGATGAGGTTTAAGATGCTCATACAGTTTAAAATCTCTTTAGAATGGGAAAGACAGGGTGGAATATTTACCCCGTTTCTGGAAGAAGTTTACTAAGGAGGAAATCACTTCTCTTCTGTAGACTCTGAAGAAGAATATTTTGATTTTGAGGAAAGTTCTGAAGCAACTGACAGATCAGTAGTTAAAGAAGAAATAAGAAATAAGGAGCCTGCTAAAGAGGAATTGACAGATCTTCAGTTGAAGTTTGAAATTAAAGAGGTATGTCTTTTTATTTCTATTGTTAACCACTACGTGATGATTATTAAAAAAAAACCAAATCAAACAAACAACCTAAAAACTAAACCCCAAAACCAACCAAACAAAACCCCAACAAACCAAAATACTCTGTTACCAGTGTTCTCCTGATTGAGTGGATGCATAAACATGGTCACCAAACAAAAAAAATAAATGTGTATGAGTTATTTTTAAATTTTTATATATATATATGTAAATTAAACACATACATACCTCATTTGTATGTATGTATTAAAATCAGAAAAAAAGCCCCTTATTGGAGTATTTTTTGTAGAAAGTAGTAGTACCAAGTCATAATTTAGGGGTAGAGAGTGGAAAATTTGCACTGGAAGAACAAAGTGAATAACCCAGGCTGGGTGATTTGCAAAGAACAAGTCCCAAAATATTTCTGGGGTAATTATATCTGTCACCATCAAAGAATCACTTCTTTGTTTATTTTTGCACTTCAACTATGTAATAAAAATAATATTAGAGTAAAGCAGGGAAGGCAATAATTTTGTGGGTTTGGGGTTTTTTTTTTCTTTGTTGGCCAGAATGGTGAGAACACCCATGAAAAGGTGGTATGACACTGTATTTCTTGCTCATCCAGGTTTTAGTAGAGCTCACCAGGCAAAAGGAAACTGAGGAAATTGTACTGGTATTTGACGTAATGCATCTTGGGACAGAAGCTACTGTCAGAACCTATAATCTAGCAGCTGTATCTTACTTAAAGAAAATAAGCTTGGATTACTATGAAATTGGAGGTAATAAGAAATGGAAGAGAAGTATATGTGTGTGTGTATATGTGGAGAGCGCGCACGCGCAAGAGCAGTAACTCTCAAACTGTAGCTCTTCTATCTCTGGTGTTCCCTGAAATCCAAATGTTGGTCTAGGTTTCCAGATACAACACTTAGTGTACAACTGTCTGTTGGCAGTGCCTGTCCCATTAGTATAAGGTCTGCACTCCCACCATAATGCTTATTAGCTAAATGAGTAGCTTAGTGCTCAATCTTTGGATGGAGAAGAGGTACAGACTTGCCATTTTGGGCTTAACAAAGAGAAACCAGTTATTTTTGTTTGGTGGTGCAGTCTTTTAACAAACAGTGTTGAAAGTTAATGCCTGTCTTAGAGGCACAAAGGCTTCTTTGAAAAAATACCCTGAGTAGTATTACTGAAAAAGTACCCTAATTCTTACGCATTTTATGTGGTATTTTACAGGTAAGAATGCTCCCATTCATCTGATAAGTTCTTCGCATAAACCTGGCTTAGACCTTCTGAAGGTGGAGTATATCAAGGTATACATAAAGCTTTAAAAATTTATTTCTGAAGCACTTTTGTTAAGTCTTAAACCTACAATTCAGAGCTAGTGGATTGCTGTGTGTCTTTTGAAGAGCACAGTGACTGCTCTAATATTAACCTTGACGTCGATTATTATTTTCCAGGCTGACAGAAATGGGCCACACTTTAAGACAACTTTTGATAACACTGAACAGATGATTCAAGTGAGTGCTTGCAGATTTTATTTTTTATTTTCTTTTGATTTGATTGCTTAAAAAGGAGGAATCAGTAAGGGTTTTTTGGCTTTCCTGTTCCCTCTTGCCCCCCTACCCTGGCCTTGCAGCAGGGAGATGTAAAGAGTTAAAATATACTTGAAAGGTTTTGGTTTTTTTATAGCTTAATTTAAGCGAAGTCAGGGAAGTCTAGTTAATACTGAAATCTTTGCCAAGAAAAGATGCCTGAAGCTGCAGCAGTGGATGACAGTTCTGTAACTCCAGTGCTACTGAGGTGAATGTACATACTGAGTTGACTGACTTCATGTTAGGGGTTAGTGCTGATGTTAAGAGAACTCAACTTTATACATGTCATTAGGTGTTGCCTTGCAGCTCTTCAGTGGGACTTCTGTATCTGCAAAAACTGTGTTTGGGTGCTTTTTTCCATTTTAAGCCTATTCAAATGTGTAACTTCTACTAAACTACACAGCAGGAACATGTTCACCTTTTGGACTCCCTGAGTGGATTTGCTGAGAAACACCTTTATACATGGCAGCATCCTGCCACTTACCTGTTCATGTAGTACTGTGTTATTGCAAGAGCATTCAAGAGCAAGTCTGTGTTTGACAGAGCATATTGCTTGAGAAGTCCAATTCCTGGTTTAGGGTAGACTACCTTACTCTGGCTGTATCTTCCTTAGTCATCTAATGAAGTTTTCCACTTACTGAATGTTGTTTTTCATAATGATTTTTTTGCTCATTTAATGCTTCTCAATTTATTTTGTATAATTTTGCTTTTGTACTGAGATGATTATAGGTTAAGTTACAGCTGTTACGTTGCTGTTAGGCTTTCTTATTTTCTAAGTTGAGCACTGTTTTGCTTTGCAGAAAACTTCTTTCCTTTACAATCTGTTGCTTTTAACGTGTGCAATTTTTCTATTTTTAAGAAATTGTTATATTCCATTGGGTGCTTTTGCACCTCAGTCCTACTCTTATACTTGTAAGTTGGGGTTTTTTTTATTATTTTTTTTGTCACATTGAGCCTCGTGTTTTCAACAGGTGGCTTTTTCATCGTTGAACATTCTACTGCATACAGAGGCGCTTATGTCTGCTGTCAGTTTTATAACAGCTGTTAGTCCATCAGGCAGCAGAAGTAGTGGAGACACACCAGCTGAAGGCAAAAAGCAAGAAGATGAGACTAGATCGAAGAAAGGTACAGATGTCAAAATGTTGCTTCTGGAAGGATGTGTTGCATGCTGGCAAAATGATCAAATCCAGAGAAATCTGATTAGCTTTATAGTGTGGGGTGAAGAGCAAAGCTTATGTGACTGCGGCTCACTGAGTTGGCCTGATTTCAAAAAAACAATAAATGAAACTGATTAAAATCGTAAATGGTTTCTTCAGGGGAGCTCTCTATTCTTGTGTTTCATGACCATTTCACAAAGAAATTTGAATTTGAGTAAATGAGATTTCTGCGAGCTTAGAGAGGACTCAAGCAGCAGCATGATCTTAGTGTTCATGGTAAATAAAACAGATAAGTGGTACTTTGATTGTGCTATGTTATTGATCTAGGCAATTTAAATAAATTTTCCAAGTAGTAGTCAAATCCTTCGCTAGCCTAATGAGAATTTTGCTGTTCCTGTAGCACTGAAACAAAAAGAATTTATATCAAAAAGCTCAGATGGGAGCCGCTGCACTTTCTTGAATATGAAGTGCAAAACTCAAGCATCAGATGAGCTGGAAATGAGATGTCTAGTGAAGAATATTCAGAACAGTTTATAATTTCAAATGGCTTGGATTTGAATCTACAGACTGAAAAGAAGCTGCTGCTGTGTACAGTTTAATAAAGCTCATAAATATTTGATAAACATTTTGCTACTCATGGTTAGTGAAGATGCAGACCATCAATGAAGTTGTCTGGCTTCTGGTCTTCTGCTATAGACAGTTTTTGACAAATTGTGTGTGACTTCACCTTGTTCTCCCCAGCTTTAATACTTAATCTCATAAAACGTAAGTGTTGACTGCCTGAAATAGGCTTCCAAGGTTTGCCATTTCTTACAAGCTTCAAGTTCAAGAAAACTTGCTACATTAGGATTTTGGAATAGGAAATACTAGGTAATGTGAAAAAAACCCTATTATATATTTAGTTATTTACTTAATGTTAAATATACTGTGAAATTGATTTTATTTTAATTTAAAACAAGTAAAAATTGTTCTGATAGCCATCACTAGATGGGAGTAGTATTAGGTACAGAATTACAGGCAAATGCTGACATGTTTTATCAGTAGAGTTGCCTTCAGAGAAAGAGTTGTTGCTCTAAGATGGGTTGTTTATAGACTTAGTCATGATAGTGGTGATAAAAGAAACTGCAGGAAACAGAATTATATCATCTGAATGCAGAAGAAACCCTACACTAAAACAAGTCTGAAATATTGTCAGGAGTTTAAGTGGAAAATATTAACTATGCATACCTTGAAAATCCCCCCCTTATTTCTAGTGGCTGCACCTTCCAAGGCTAAAGATGTCTTTGACTTCAAGCTTTTTGCCAAGCTGGATGCCTTCTGTTTAAATATTTGTGATGAAAAAAAGAACATTGCGGAGATCAAGATACAAGGTATTAAATTCTTTTTTTAGTAGTAAGCAGTCTTGTAGTTTAGTTTCAAAGTAACTGCTGATAATTTAATTAAAGCATATTTATGGTGTACATTATCAGCATCTGACTTTGTTGTTGTTGTTGTTGTTATCTGTACAAACATAGCTTTTGTGATGTTTTCAAAGTCAGTATTCTAGTCTGTTATCATGTTTTGGTCTCCAGCTAGAAAAGCACAACATACTAGTCTTCAAGTTTGTGTTTTGGAGGAGTATGATAATGGGTAGTTTTTCATGTTATACTAAGCTTTGGGATCATTTTTCTGCTATATCTGCAATTATTTAGGATTAAAAAAACCCAACAAACAACCAAACCTTAAAAGAGTTATTTGGTTTTGAACTTTTGTTTGTGTTCCTTGATTCTTTTTTTAACCATTCAGGCTATTGATAATATTGTGTGAGTGAGAGAGGAGGGTTGGTGTCACTTCCAAGTTTGGCTATAGCTGCCAAAACTCTCTTAGTATGAATATATGACTGTGTGATACACAAGAATATGTAATACAGTTCATAAAAAGACTCCTGCTTGTGCCTATCTGTAAATCATATGATGTTTTCACACAAGATTTTGTACACAAAGGTGTTGTATTCAAATACAGTGTAGTAACACCTTTTTTTGGTAGAAAATCTCAGTGAACTTAATAGCTTGGGTTTTAAGAGATGAATTATTATTTGAATATTTTTCTATGAATAGTAGCTCTTTTCTTGCCAGAGGTGATTGATATTGGGACAGTATACATTAAAAAGTTTTCTGTTTTGTTTTCTTCAAAGCTGTAAGATGGTCATGTTCTCAAAGTTTAGTGACAGACAACATAGTGTATGGACTTGGGTTTGAACGCTAGACAATGTACTTTTCTTCTGTGTCTGACTGATAAAATGCATAAAGTCTCTATTTCCAGAATTTAAATACTGGGGTTTTTTTTTTATTTTGGACAAATTATGGTGGTTGAGGAATTACTTCTAATTATTCTGCCTTAGATACAGAGAGACTAAAATGTCATGAATAGAATAGAGCACTTTTACTTACAGTCCCTTCAGCAAAAAAGGTGGTAAATGACTTTTATTGGGAAACAAAATAAGGAGGAATCAAGTATGTTTAGTTATTTTTTTATTTTAAAATCTGTGTTGAATTTTGCAAACAATAAAATAACTGTTGCAGTGTATAATGACTGTGACTTTTCTAATCTCCCCTACTATCGTTGTGTGTCTCCACTCTGAAAATGAGTGTTACTACTTAGGCAATGCTACTGTTTCTCTCTTTATACAGGTCTTGACTCATCTCTTCTTCTTCAGCCAAGTCATGTTGTGTTCTTTGCCCGACTTAAAGACATAGTTGTCACAGATGTTGATTCAAGGACTCTTCATAAAAAAGTACTGAACTACAAGACTAAGTTTACTTGATTCTTGGTTAGTTTTGTGTGTATAAAAGTGAAATGTAATACATATTCTTATCCCACTCCTGTTAAAATATTTGGTTTGTCATGAATGCCTCTTCGCTTTACAATGTATCTTATCTGAATAAGTTTCATATTAGAAGAATACATGTCCAGAAAGATTTAGAAAAAAATAATCTAATTTGTATGTCTTAGAGGCTAATGATATATTTAGCTCTTCTTTGTGTTAGTACCTTTTTAGAAGCTGCTGATATCTGGTACATACAGTTTCTCTCTTTCTAGGCTGTGTCTATAGTAGGAGATGAAGTTTTCAGTTTTAATCTGACATTAGATCCATATGCTACTGAGGGAGAAGCCTACACTGACATGTCAAAAGTGGATGGTACTGTATCTTTGAAAGTAGGCTGTATTCAAATAGTATATCTTCACAAATTTCTCATGTCTCTTCTGGTAAGTCTTTTTTTTTTCCTTTATGTTTCTGCTGTGTTCGCAAATTAGTCTTCCTTAGTCCTTAATACAGCTGGGAATTTAAGTTTCTGGAAGAGAAAGGCTAGTCTTAATTTTTCATGTGTACTAGTAGAAGGCTTTAAGTTTTCAACTGCTGCCCTCTTCACCCTAGCAAAAACTGAGCTCATGGCAAACTAAGCTAACTTAAGAGGGAAAATTTTCTGCAGGGTGCTATGAAGGCTGAAAATTAATCACTGTAAACATTTGTATCTTTGTCAAGTATCCTAATGTTGTCTTGTTCCGTAAAGCACTCGTGTGCTTTCTGTCATTTGGTACTGGCTCAGTAGGAGTTAATGTTCAGTGGGGGCAAAGAGGAGCTCTAAAAATCATGTCCCCCCAAAAGCTAACGAGGTAAAGGAACCTTGTAGCTAATGAAGGAAGGAAAAGTAGAGATGGGTTGAAATGAGTAAATTGTACTGGTTAGTATGTTTTTGACCCTCTATTAAAGGTCATTACAGAAGGCCCTCAGTTGTCTTTCCCCAGGGAAAATTTAACACAGTAGGCAGCAGAATTGGTGGTTGATGTTGGTTGTAATTGATGTTGTAGAATGATAGATTAATTCATATTAGAGAACTGTTTCCAGACATTTCTCTTTTCAACTGCTTATTCTAGACCTTCTTGAACAACTTCCAGACAGCTAAGGAGGCACTGAGTGCTGCTACAGTCCAAGCTGCAGAAAAGGCTGCTACCAGTGTAAAAGACCTGGCGCAAAGGAGTTTTCGACTTGCAATGGATGTTGACTTAAAAGCACCGGTTATAGTCATTCCGCAGTCCTCAGTGTCCCCCAGTGTTATAGTAATAGATCTTGGCTTGATTAAGGTTCAGAATCAGTTCAGCTTGGTGTCTTCAGAAGGCAGCTCTCTCCCTCCAGTCATTGACAAAATGGATGTGCAGCTGACAAAGCTGAAACTTTCTAGGTAAAGTGCACTTTAAGTAATGCCTTAGTTGAACGATAATACTGCTACTCCACAGGATATTAATCTACTTGTGTTTAGAAACCATGGTCGATGACAGTGTCAAATATTTGGTGTTAAAAATACTAAGCTCTTAAAAGCAAATAAATCAGTAGTAAAATAAAACAACGTTCTGCTCGGGAAGCTGTTTAAACCTAATGAGAGATTAAATTTGAGCTTTTAAGCTGCTACTTAGAAAACGTAATGTATGCTTTGACTTCCAACTTCCCCACCATTTGTTTTGTGTGTGTTGTTTGTCCCCTCCATGTTTTCTTTTAAGGACCACTGTGGAGACAGGTTTGTCGCATCCAGACATTCAGATACTTCACCCTATTAATTTAAGCCTTTCTGTGAAACGAAATTTATCTGCGGCTTGGTTTCACAAATTACCAGTATTGGAGATCACTGGGCATCTGGATGCAATGAATGTAAGTGTTGTGAAAAGAAAGTGGTGAGAAGCTTGTGATAGTATTAAGACTAACCTTTATGTTACTTCTGGACACAAAGGTGCACCAAGCTGCAAATGTTGAGCGATTGTAGAGTGAGTTTTCAGGGTTGTCAACAGACTTTAAACTACCTGTGTGAATTCAGACGTTTGAAAGTGTCATACATGGAATACCCAAACTGCTGTGTACAGTGATTAAAAATGAAAGAAAGAAAAGAAAAAGCTGAAGAGTATGTTAAGGAGTTTTGTTTATTCTTTGCAGTAAGGTAGGACCACCTTAAATGTTTCTGTGACCAGTTGTTGGAGTGAGTCTTTTCATTTTGCTGTTGTTGTGTTGGTGGTGTTTTGGTTTTTTTTAGTTTTAAATAGAATCTTCTTGAGAGGAATTAAAATTTATACAACTATTTGTTTTAGAAGCTCCAGTTTCATTACTTCCTATCTTCCTTGTATGACCTCAAGATAGTTGGTTTTTTGTGGCAATTTATATACTGTGAAAGAAAATACCAGGTACATCTTTGGTGAAACTGGAATTCAAATATTATGGGGTAGCATGTTATTTACAGGAAGGTATTAAAAGCATAGACATGCTAAATAAAGGCTGCAATATATTAATACAGCTTTAGAAGTCATAAATCTCTTCAGTCTCCTAATGCTTTTACAGTAAGCACTTAAAAGAATTTTGTTGTGTTATGTAAGGGAAAGCACTACTGACAAAATACTTGTAAATAAGCACTCTTCCTGCCAGGAAACATTGTTCTGCTTTGTTAGGTAGTGGTAAGTTTAAAGAGCACTGTGTTTTTCTTGAACTGTGATCTCCAATTTTTTTTAGGTTGTAGTAAGTCAAGAGGATTTGAATGTCTTCCTCAAAGTGTTAGTGGAAAACCTTGGTGAAGCAGAAGAAAAACAAACTCATGCAAAACCAGTACTGCAAAAGGAAGGTCAGAGGTGGAATTTGTTTGTAATGAGTATCAAGTGTGTTAGCTTTCAGGAATTATGAAAAGCATTTATTATCTGGAAAGCAAGCTTAGATCTGAGATTATGATGTTGGAGTGATAAACTCTTTTTCATTTTGCAAGGACACTGTTCACACTGAAATACTTGAAATAAGTGGAAACGTTGCAAGACAAAATTTGGGAATTGTGTTGGCTGAATTGTCATGGAAATAACAAAGTATTGAGATGTCAGGGTCATTTTGTTGCCAGAACGTGTTCCTATTTCCTTTGCCTGCTCTGAAGTTAAAGGCTCTGCTAGCTTACCTTAACGTTACTAGCTTATCTTAGGTGACTGTAAGCCATCTAAAGCAATAATAGAATTGGATATTTTTCTTGAGCTAAAGAAATGATGGCAAATTAAAAAGTTAACCTATTTGTTGAATGCTTCAGGTAAAACCAAAGCAGTGGAGAAACGAGTTTTGGAGCAAGATGAGAGTGTTCCACAAGAGATACTGTCTGAAAAGAAAAAAAGAACGCTAAATGATGATGTAATCAATATGATACTTAATTTTGAAATCAAAGAGGTACGTATCCATCTGTAAAATATGTTGTCTCTAAATCCAGTAGTCAAGACTGTTTCTTAGAAGCAGTGGGCTATAAAATCCATTTTAACTGCTTAAAGAAGACAGTACATACCAACAAGAAGCAAACAAAAAACGCCAGAATCCAGATTCTTCAGCTGTTTCTGTAGTTGTTTTCTTCTGTCTATATTACATGAGATGGTATTCATAGAATATTTAACATGCACAGTACACCTAACAGGGAAAAGGAGAATCTGTTAACATGCTCCGTGCTCACCTAGCCTTAATCCTTCAAAATGGTGCATATGATTCTCTTAGTAACAAAGTAGCCAAAATAGTTAAGCTAGAACTAATACATTTCCCTTGGAGATGTGAAGTGTTAGGTTGAAGGTTAGGTACTGGGTAAATGCACAAGCAATCAATTAACAAAGATACCTACGTATAAGAAACTGTCCAAGCATAATTTTTCTCTGAAGACATCTGTGATACTTAAATATGAAGAGTGTAATATGGCCTTTTATTTTGTCAAGAGACAGAGCAAATGGCTTAGGTATACATGTTACTTTAAGGAGCTGTGGTGTTTCTTGCGTTTTTGGGGTTCGTTGGTGTGGGGTTTTTTTTGGTTTAGTTTTGTGTTTTTTTGGTGTGTAATTTTTGTTTCACTAAATCTGTGTGGATGGTTTCTGTCCAATATAAAATCTGGGTTCCTTTTTTTAGACAGAAAACCACCTTCAAATCCACAACTATTCTACTGCTGAGTGAGAGTTCTATTCAAAGACTGGAAACTTCCTCTTATCCCCAGCCAGCAGGGAAAGATGTTCTATGTATGCCATATGAAATCATGTATGAAAACTTAGTTTTAGGGACATTAGAAATATTTGTCCCACAGCTGAAGTGTAGAAAGGTAGCAAGTTGATAGCATCCCAGGTTTTGTTTTTTCTTGGGTTTTGCAGAATTATAGTTGCAATTGGCTAATGAGGTAGCTATCAACAAACAGCATAGTAGTAGTAGTAGTAGTAGTTATCCAAAGCATATCACTAGTACCTTCTGATAGCTTCTAATTTTCAGATTCCCTGTCTTGGCTGTGAAAATGTTGTTAACAGTAGGACTGAGGCGTATTACAGGCTAGGCCGTAGTGCTCCATGGTGTCTTATTAGATACATCTTATGAACAATTCTGTCCTGTTCAATACAGTTTTACACGTGCTTCACATGGAAATTTTTGCTAAGATAGTGTCCCCATTGTCTGTGGACTATATATGTTGGGTGATTAATGATAAAATGCTAATTTGTTAGTGTACAAAGAGTAATAATGCAGACAAAATACTGACAAACTTGAGATCTTCAAATTCCTTGTGTGTCAAATTGGTAGGATGAGGCACTATTTTTAGTTCCCAAGAATGCAAGATAGTTGCCTCATGAAATAATTGCATTGAAGTTAATATTGTTCGTTCATAATTCTACTTAAATTTTCAGCTACTTTTATAACCTTTTTTCTCTTTTTCAACACTCTTGTCAATGTAATGCTTAAGATTTTCTATGAATGAAGATCTGTAATGTTGAGACTTTTGTGTCTTTATTATTTGCATGGCATCAGATTTTCAAAAACTGATTCACATCGATGGTTTTTTTCATGTTCAAACTCTGTATGTAGCACTATGTAGTGTCTGATTACAAAACTAAAAAATAGCTTGACAAAGAAAAGATATACTGCTAGGCCAACAAAATTAAATTCTAGTGAAATTAATAGACTTGGGTTTTTTGTTTTGTTGTTGAAGGAGTTAAACGATTGGTTGCTTGGCCAAGAGGAAGGGTAAAAATCTTTACAAGTGTGTGTTTCTCTTTGTAAAAAGGCAAACAAGTTTAGCTAAGGCGATAGTGCCTATTTATAATTGCATGCTGTAATATCTGGACAGCTTTACTGAAATAGTGAGTTTATTTCCCTTTCCATATTCAAGGTCGTAATAACCTTGATGAAGCAGGTTCAGAAGAAGAGATACCCGTTGCATGTTTTAACTGTACTACAGCTTGGAACCGAAACAAAAATTAGAAATTATGAATTGACTGCAGCAGCATATCTGAAAAAAATTATCATGAGATGCATCGAAATAAATGGTAAGTCTTCTAGAAAACTTGTATGCAGTCAGTACAGCGTGTTCAATTGGCTTTTGTAGCAGGAGCATAGCGTGGTCAAAAAAAAAAAAGAGTAATTAGGTGGTGGTGGGGCAAAGGGACAGAAGCTTCATGCCAAAATTCAGTCAGTCATGCTGTCCTGTGTAATTTAGATTTAAACTGTTTCTCCCAATACCAACTTTTACTCCTGTTGCCTCCAGTGTGCTTTCTTGATGGGTCAGGTAACAACTCAAAGTGATACTGAAGTAATAACTGAAGTAGCTGTGTATGTATTCAAAGTAGAAAAGTACGGTTTTAATATAAAAAAACCTAAAGATAGGAATGTAAAACTAATTATAGGAATGCAAATAACTTTCTGATTTTGAGTTTTCTTTCAGGACCAAAGTAAGTTACCTTTGAGAAGCTGAATTAAAAAAACAACCTGAATACAGCATTTCACAAGGTGGTACTTCATCTGCAGCTTCTTTGTGTAAAGAGATGCTTACCATCACTATTTCAGCAAGAATAGTAAATAATTAGCATGTAATGGAGATTTAGCATTGAGGCATTCCACAGGTGGAGTAAAGCTTGTGAGTGGAGACACTTAACAATTTTTTTTTTCTTTATTTGCAGACTCAAAAGGAGATCCTCTTTGCATTATTAATTCTTCAAGTGATACAGATGAACATCTTCTGAAAATGGAATACATTAAGGTTTCAATACCTTTTTACATTTTAAGATTATATGGGAGTAAAATAAGGCTTTCCATACTTAGCTTGGGTTGGATTTTTCTTTCTTGTTTTAAAACATGTAGGATTTGTATCTAAAGCTTATCTAGGTGGTCTTCTAAGTACCTAGTTTTCAACCTGTCATTTCATTTCACTCTACTGCTTCCATATAGTGAATGCTTCATAAGTCAACACAATTACAGAAATCACTGATGAAGCCATGTGCTTGTATGTATGCTTTTCAGTGGACAATACAGATTAGTATCTTTGTGAAATGTAATAGGTGAGAGAGTCTTTGCATACGTAAGTGATAGGTGCCTTTCTACAGGTGGTAAACGTAGCAGCGGAGGAGTGATATGTTGGCAAGTAGAGTTCTTGAGATAGTATCTGGAAAAAAAAAAAGCACCTTCAAAAACTGCATGAATACTTGGGAATCAGATTGTAGAACCAGTGGGCTACTCATATTCTTATCTGTAATGGCATAATTTTTATGGAGAAAAACAAGTTAATTTGTTCTGACAGTACTAAGCATAAATTGATAAAGTTTAAATAGATCCTAGATAAGAGAAAATTTTATAACAGGCCAGTTGAACTATCACAAAATATGTGCTGTAAAAATGTCACTGAGCAGAGCATTGTGAGTACCCCATTCCGATTGTGTGCTGGATGTAGAGAATTTGTTTCTTCAGGTTTTATCACTTTAATTTGTTTTCTTTTGTGGTGGGAATAATCCGTGTGTGGTAAATTCAATTAATTCAGCTAGTGAACTCAGTTAATTCAACAGGTACTGACTGCGTGCTTGGTCTTCTCCTCCCCCTTCCTTTAGGCTGATGCTGATGGACCAGATTTCGTTACTACTTACAAAAGCACCAAGCAAAACATCAGTGTAAGTACTGGATGTATTGAATTTTTTTTTAAGCTTCTCAAATAGTAAGATCTGTGTGAGCTTGCTAGTGGCTCATTTTCCTCTTTCATTGAGGAGAAAAAAAAAAAAAATCCCCAAACCTTGACTTTTTCATCATTGAAGCTTTCTGCTTTGTTTAACTATGTCAAAGAAATCCAGGAGGAGAAAAGATTTTTTTTTTTTTAATTTTTATTTTTCTCAGAAGTAGTTTGTGTATTAATTGCTTTTAACTAGCAGCTGTACATTTTTAGTTAATTAAAATTTGTAAGGTCATTTCTGAGGCCTGTGGGTTGTGTTTTATTTCTGTAGTGATGTACTTAGCAGCATGTGAAATGAAGGCCTTGTGTTTTTGAGCTTGAGTGTTTGCACCATTCCTGAGATGTGAGGTGAAATGTCGAACAGACATTCTCACAGGTCTTGTGTTCAATCAGTTTTTTGGTTATTTTTTTTTTACTTCCGACAGCAGCTATTCATGTGTAGTTTTCCCTGGCTTCAGTGACTTCTGAAATAAATAGGTGATTTTACTTATAAAATGTTTTGTTTAAAGTAGCAGTGGTGGGTGGGGCTGTGCTTCTTGACAGTCATATGTGCACTTGGAAGTAGCTGGACAAATTCAGTCAAGAAAGCTGACATCCCTTAATTAACCAGTAAAAACAGCATTTACCAAGAGTTGCTTTAGGATAGGGAAGTTTACTAGTTAGAGGTTAAGTTTCACTAAGTAATAGTGACTACAGGAGCTGCACCTTACATAGTTGCTATTCTGTCTGCAAATTTTGGATCTTGTTCTGTTGTACCATACCTACTAAAATATCTCTCTGTATGTGGTTCTGAAGATGTCAACCCAAGTGCTCAGTAGTTCACAGTGTAATTAATGCAGCAGAACTATGAGAGCTTACTGAGAAAACATAACCATGTCAACCATCAATGTTTTAGACTGGCACAGTTCTTCTGTAGCTGTTTCAAGCTTCCCTTCCATAGTTCCTTCATCTGTTCTGGAGCTTGTGTGCTCTTAATTTGAAGGAGATGGAAGAGTGAGATACTTGTGAAATTGAGTAAGACATTTTTTCCTCAACCCTGTAACAGGTACTCTGAGTTACTCGGTAGACTGCAACTAAATAACAATGTTACTTTGTCTTCTTGTCCTCATTTTAGGTCAACTTTTCATGTTTGCATATAGTCCTTCACACAGAGGCTTTGCTTTCTCTCATGAGTTTTCTCACATTCAGTGTTCCATCAGCTGATCTTCCCAGTCCTGATAAAGCATCAGACCACAAGCCTCAAATAAAAGAACAAGAAAAAGGAAGTACTCTTAAAACAGGTAATGCAGTGTTAGAAAGGCCATACTTTTATTGCCTAACGGGGTCTAGCCTTCAGTTTCAACAGGTATCATTTTGAGTGATGGCATTGCAGTCTATTTGGTGGAAAATCAAGTCATGAACAACTGTATGTGGGGAGAAAATCATCACCTTATTAAAAAACACCAGTGGCTGCTTAATTTAACAATTCTCCTTGCTTAATATAACTTTTATAAAATAAAGTCAAGACCACTACATAGGAAAAAGTAGAAGAAATGATGTTGCAGTCAACAGTAGGAAAACATCAAGTGTCCTAATCCTACTTTCCAATCTGAAGGCTCTAAATTACGTTGCTGGAAATAAACATTCTTGAGCTCAGGGAAAACAAAGCAAAGTTCTGAACTGAAGGGTGTCATGCTTATTTGAATTGGTTTTTGTAACCTTGAAATAGTACGAGTTTTTGTATGGAAGCTCCTTAAGAATGTTTTGCCAGGTCCTGTGTAGTTGATTCTTGTGTTTGTAGCGTTGTTTGGGTAATTTGAGGTTTTCGAATCTGAAATCTATTTGGCTGTTATGTGTTTTTTGTTTTGTATTTGGGTTTTTGTAGGGCTTCTGTAGTTTTTTGAGGGGGTTTGGGATTTTGTTTGTTTGTTCTGCAGACACCTTTTGATTTTCCTGCAGAAACATTTTTCACCTAATACGCCTAAATTGGTTTTGCTAGTCACAGAATCACAGAATCATTTAGGTTGGAAAAGACCTTTGAGATGATAGTGTCAAACCATTAACCCTACTCTACAAGTTCACCCCTAGACCATATCCCCCAGCACCACATCTCAGCGATGCTTAAACACATCCAGGGATGGTGACTCAACCCCCTCCCTGGGCAGCCCATTCCAATATCTCACCACTCTT
>WUAM01000299.1:5294985-5305664 GCA_024336885.1 Actenoides hombroni
CCAGTCCCTTGACCAGCTTCGTTGCCTCCTCTGCACCCGCTCCAGCACCTCGAGATCTCTCTTGTCCTGAGGTGCCCTAAACTGGACACAGTACTCGAGGTGAGGCCTCACCAGTGCTGAGTAGTCTATACAGACAGGAGCATTTCTCTTGTGAGACAGTGTTTCAAATAATGGAATGTACACTGTGTTCATCATACTGTTGTATGAAAGCTAGATATTAATGAGGAAAAAACCCCATCATTTTGATTGCTGTTTGCCTGTGTTGGTTACTATTCTTGTGTGAGAAGAAAACTGTATTAATGTTCATGAAAGAGTTATTTCATATCTTGACTAATAATTAGTGAGTTTTGGGGAATAACTACAGGTTGCTTTTTGAATAGTTCATATATGTACAAAGGAACAATCTAACATTTGCTTAAAAAAAATTGACTTGTAATGAAGTTCTTTTGTCTCTTTTGTTTCCTCTCCAGTGTCTAGTAATACAGCCCATGATGATATCTGTGAATTAAAACTCACTGCAAAGCTAAATGCATTTAGTCTTACAGTGTGTGATCTGACCTGCAGAATTGCAGACATTAGAATACAAGGTAAGGGGGGGTTATTTAAATATTAGATTAGTCAGTATAAGGAGAAGTGTGTTAATCCCCTACATTCACTTCTGAAAGGCTAGTGTGTGCACTGTAGGTGTCTCTGTAACATATATTTGGATTGTGATATGATTGTGGTTAAGTAATGCATTTGCCAAAAGACCTGCAAGGGAAGAAAATGTTCGACTTAAAAATTGCCTTCTTTTTCCATGTGGAGTAAAATTAAAAGAAATTAAGGCACTATGTTATAAATAATATGATCTTCCATTTTTTTAATAGCTAGATGCTAAATAGTGTTGGGAATTTTTGCTCTAGTCTTAAGAGTCAATCAATGTTAGCAAATTTGACCTTTGTAGTAAGGTCACGACTTCTGTCTTGGGTTGTTACATAGCAGAATGCTGGATTTTAAGCTATTCCTAGTCTTTAGATCCAGTAATAATATTTTTTTTTTGTCTCCTTAAGAAACGCATTTCAACAAATTACTATCTTCTTCCTTTTATCTCAAATCAGGAATGGATGCATCTGTAGCTATGAAACCTAAGAAGATTAAAGTGTTCTCCAGACTGCAGGATATTGTAATTACAAATGTTGATCCAAAAACAGTCCATAAAAAGGTGATGTGTTATGCAGATGGCAAACAAACAAAAAGATCATTATTTCTTGACAGCAGGGTAATCAATTGGCCGTGTTGTATAACACTAAATATGATGTAATGTACGAAATATTACGCAAAACTTAACTGGTTAATTTCCTTTATCTCAGGGGAGCAAAACATGCTGTCATTCAGGATTGAATTCTTTTTAATGATGAAATCTTAGAATCATTCAGGTTGGAAAAGACCTTCAAGATCATAAGTTCCAACCATCCACCTAACACTACCATGACCACTAAACCGTGTCATGAAGTGCCACGTCTACACATTTTTTGAACACTTCCAGGGATTGTGACTCCACCTTCTCCCTAGACAGCCCATTCCAATACTTCATCACTCTTTCAGTAGAGAAATTTTTCCCAATATCCAATCTAAACCTCCCCTGGCACAACTTAAGCCCATTTTCTCTTGTCCTATCGCTAGTCACCTGAGAGAAGAGACCAACATCCACCTCACTACAGCCTCCTTTCAGGAAGTTGTAGAGAGAAATAAGGTCTCACCTCAGCCTCCTCTTCTCCGGACTGAACAATCCCAGTTCCTTCAGCTGTTCCTCATAAGATCACATTCGCATTGATGTGTTTAATTGTGAGTAGCATTGGTTAAATTAGTACGGACTATAGGTAACCAAATGAGAAGAGGCATACCATAAAATAGCTGATCCATTTTCTTTTTCTGCTTAGCATATATGTGTCCAATCATTGCTGATAAGTTGCAGTTGATCTCCTTTTAGTAATATTTCTTGTTTAAAAACTTAGGCAATAATTCTATCACAGATTCCTGCCTGCAAGTATTAACTGTGTGGACTTAATCTCCTAGGCTGTCTCCATCATGGGAGATGAAGTATTTAGATTTCACATGTCACTTTATCCAGATGCTACTGCAGAGGAAGCTTACACTGACATGTCCAAGGTGGATGGTAAAATGTCTCTGAAAGTGGGCTGCATCCAAATAATTTACCTACATAAGTTCTTTATGTCTCTCTTGGTAAGACTTCAGTTTCAGTTCTTTCCTTCATTAAAATTTTTAAAATCAAATGTACTCAGCTCTTTGTGACCAATACCTGCGGTGAGCTGATGTACAAGTTTATGGAAGGGTTTTGCTGGAGAAGTGTCGCTGAAGTTGCACGGCTTTATAGAAGAATGACCAATAAGGAGAAGGGTGACTAAACAAATAATGAATTGTGTTGATAGCTTTAATACCTTTAAATAAGTAAGCCATGTGTTAGCTTGTGCACGATTTGAACCCTTTTGTCTTTTGAAACTTGTGCAATTGAAATAGAAGTTTCACGTTTCTGCCGAACCTCTGCTATTGTTCTTAAATGTGTGTTTTGCCCAGGCTTGCCTTTTGTGTGAGGCTGTAATATTATTACTTTTTTTTTTGCCACCTATCACTAGAACTTCCTAAACAATTTCCAAACGGCGCAAGAAGCCCTGACTGCAGTCACTGTCCAGGCAGCAGAAATGGCCGCTTCCAGTATGAAAGACTTTGCTAAAAAGAGCTTCCGCCTCTTAATGGATGTCAACTTGAAAGCTCCAGTTATAGTTGTTCCTGAATCTTCGACTTCATATAATGCTTTGGTAGCTGATCTTGGCTTAATCAGAGTTCAGAATGAATTCAAGCTGGTGTCTTCAGATGAATCTTCTTTTCCTCCAGTCATTGACAACATGGATGTTCAGCTAACTCATTTGAAATTATCAAGGTACGCATGGAGCTGTCTTCGGAGTTGAAAAGCATTTGTAATGAACACGGGTCCGTGTCCTGTATGCAGCATTGCTCTATTATTCAAAGGTGATAGGTGATGAAAACATACTAAAACTAAACAACAAAACTCCTCCGTACTGTTTAGGAGTGCTTTTATGTAGGCACACAAACGCTGAAAATTGTTAGAAACAAAGGAATGATAGGACAGTAACTGAGTTAATCTCAAGTGCATACATAGGCATAAGTGTATGTAAGCACACATTAGTATTAATTTAAAACCAAGTATATCCATAATTCTGCTAGATTATTTTATTTGGCATTCTGTAACTGATAATTTTTTTTCCTTTATTGCTTCCCCTGTCTTTTCATAGGTGCATTATATCCACAGATTCTCAACCAGATTCTGAAATTCTGTGTCCTGTCAGTTTGACTTTACTGGTCCAGAGAAATTTATCAGCAACTTGGTATCATAAAACCCCAACAATTGGTATCAAAGGAGACCTAAAACCAATGCAGGTAGTATCATGGCAAGTGGCAGCGACATCAAAAATTACATATGCTCTCAGAATAGTATGAAGCCTACTTAAGGAGCTTGTAAAGTCATTGCTATTTGTATTCTTTACAGAATGATAAAAGACTTTCAGCTTGACTGTCCAGTTCATAGATCTATTACAGTTTTGATAATGTGTAGTGAATAGTTTTGGTGTAGCTGCATACAAATGGAATGTTGGAGCTATCCTTTGACTCAACAAAGTCAGAGGTTATTTGTTAAATTGGCATTTAAAAGGTAGATTGAAGATTTAAAATTGTTTAATCTGTAATACTTAGGTTAAGTGTTTAGTAGATTTATTGAAAATTAAAAGGGTAGGTGTGGTTCTCTAATATATAACAGTCCAAAATTATGGTTGATATCTTTGCAGAGGGAGGGCTTTACTTTCTCTTTTCTGACATAAACCAGATGGATTTAAGAGGGTTAAAATGGACTGAGGGGCCTTTTGGTTATTCATGAGCATTATTTCATTCCTGTATCTGTGCCGTGGCCAACTGTAGCACTGGTAAAGCACAGAGGCATAAGATAATGAAGGAGTATTACAAAAAAACCCCAAAATATAGAAAAAATATTTGAATGCTGTGTACTATGGGCAAAGTGACTGCATTTTGTCACTTACTACTTATTTTTTCATGATTGTGTTATAATTGGGTTCAGATTCATTACCTCAAAGGCCTACTAAACGGTAGGTACTTCAGTATATGCGCTGTAAGTCTTGGCTTTAATATCTCATTATGTTTCTGGATTACTGAATTGTTAAGAAGTTCCTATGATCATAAATTACTCATAATTTTAGCAGGCAGAGGCTTTGCAAAACTAGAAAGTGTTTATCATGTGGAGTGTTAGTTCTTGTTGTAATTGCTGTTCATAAGAAGTAACAAAATATTGTTGTAGGGTGCTTTCGCCAGGATCACTTAGACTAGACAGCTTGTCTGTGGTGGAATCATAGAGTCATAGAATGGTATGGGTTGGAAGGGACCTCTGGAGATCGAGTCCAATCCCCCTACCAGCGCACGATCACCCAGGGCAGGCCACACAGGAACAGATCTAGGAGGGTCTTGGAAGTCTCCAGAGAAGGAGACTCCACAACCTCTCTGGGCAGCCTGTTCCAGGCTCTGTCACATCGAAGCATGGAAGCATTGTGTTGTTTGTTCTTAGCATCTGCATACTGTGTTGGAAGGAAATACTATCACCAGAAGTGAATCTGTGTGTTTATCGCTTCACAGATTGCACTCAGTGAAGATGATCTTACTGTTATAATGAAGATTTTACTTGAAAATCTTGGAGGGGCTTCTTCCCAGACAAATGCTGTGCAAGAGAACATTGAAGATACACAGATACTTAAAAAGGGGAAAGTTCCAAATGAATCTGATTTCTGTGAAGGTATGTTCAATTCAGAAGTTGGATGTGTTTAGATAGAGGGCTATTTGCAAATTCAAATATCACATTTATCTGGAGCATTGAAATGTGTGTAAACATTGTTCCTAATTACTACACTTGTGTATTGTGTACGTGAAAGTTACACATGAGAATGCATGCACATACATGGCGTGTGACCTGCTGGTGGTCAGAAGTTTTGTAGTGTGTGTTTTGCGGTTTATCTTTTATAGGATGGTATTTTTCAGCCTCTATCAATGACTCTTATAAGTCACAGATAGTTTGAATCAGAAAAAAACCAAGCCAACTACCATGTGATGTTAATGCACAATTACCAGTGTTCAAGTACTGTGTTAATGTAAACAGTGCATGTCTCTGGATGAAATATTGTGGAGACTTTTGCCGAAGTCACTTTTGTCCAAAACATTAACATTCTCAATATTGAAAAATTACTATTTAACCTATAGTTGAATTGCTATACTATGAGAAAAAATTTGGAAGGAAGAGTAGAGTAACGCATGGTCATTGAGCAGTCTTGGTACTTTCTGTAGGTCTTCATTAAACTGCAGTAAAATAGTACAGCTTTTTTTTTTTTATGGTTCTCAAACCACTCTTCGGTAACTTTAGCATGTATCAAATAGAACAAAGTGATATTGAGTAAATGTAGATGTTAATTGTTCTGAGTAGTCTTCTGTATTTAGAACTTTTTTTTTTATTAAAATCAGAAAGTGTAACAAAACC
Organism: Actenoides hombroni; assembly: GCA_024336885.1. Classification (NCBI taxonomy): domain Eukaryota; kingdom Metazoa; phylum Chordata; class Aves; order Coraciiformes; family Alcedinidae; genus Actenoides; species Actenoides hombroni. The sequence continues at coordinate 5,300,594 of WUAM01000299.1, forward strand.
GAAACAAAAACAAACAGAAAAACAAACACACATAAAAACAAACCAAAAAACAAGAACAACAAGAAAAAACCACCAAAAAACCACCAACCCCTGAAACCGAGAAAACCACCTGCAAGCCTAATACTCTAAAAAAAAAAAAAGTGAAAATATTTTCTTTTCATTGACAGATCCTGTTCTTGCTTTTGGACAAAAAAAAGTCTCTACAGTTGAGTCTTCTGTGGAATGCTATGCAACACTGAAATTTGACTTCAATTTTGAGTCACTTTCAGTAACTCTCTACAACACTGCAAAGGATCAGGTTTGTGACAAAACTTGTGCCATACATGTTGGGTGGGGCATTTAGGCTTTTCACGTGGACAAAACTCAGGATAGTAAAACAAAGAGTTTCATCAATTGTGTTGGCTTTGTAATGCTTGTCTTACGGAGCTTATGCAATTTATTCTTAAACTTTGAGGTTTTATGGGCTGAGAATGTCCTTAATTTGAAGGACATAAGTGCATTTCTAAAAATCACACTACAAGAAAGTAATCAACCAACCAACCAGAACCACCCTCTGTTTGATTTGGTCATTCAAGACTTGATTCCAGTTTTCCAGAATAAAGAAGAAATTTGGAAAAGCAGGAATTGCTAGCCTAGATGATGCTAATTCTGTGCATGGTTGCTATACAGATAGAAAGTAGATCCAAGAGTGTACAAGGCCCACACTTCCCTCTTGCATGTCCCTGAATATAAGCAATAATGAACATCCTTCCAGAGCAAGATGTGCAGTGTTGCCTTGTTTTTATGACTTAATATGCTTTGTCCAGATGTGAAGGTGCGTGCTTTATAAGTCTTGGTATATAGTCAATATGCAGTAGCTTTCTATTTAAAGTAACTTTCTATTTAAAATAATGCAAGAATTTGTGGTGATTTTTGTATGAGGAGTGTATAATTTAAAAACATTTGTGTAAAACAGGCATTGTGGGGGAGAAAAACACTGTAGTGGGATTTAATTTTAATTTCTTTTTCATATCCTTTCTGCTTCTTGTTGAGGTCCTGATTGTAAATGAGTTAGTGTGATGGGAGCAGCAGGATCCTCTGGTAGGAGGTTCAGAGTTTAGATGGATTATCTTTTGGTCATGCATTCTGAGCAACTGCTAGAAACACAGAGAAGAAACAATTTTACTACAAGTCAGCTTGTTTTTTTTTTTCCTGTGTTCTCAGTGGGTTTCTTGGACTCATTTTTATGATTGGAGGACTGATGACAGCAACAGGCTAATCAGATCCTTCAAGTCACGAATCAAAATGCACATAGCCAGCAGCAAGGGAAATGTTCTTCTTTATTCTGTGGTACCTAGTCCTTCTGTTTCTCATTATGTAGAAATCTGTGCTTCCGCTGCATAGTGATAAACTGTGCCTTGGTGAACTTCGACTGCATGTCATGGCATCATCAGGGAAGATATTTTCAGATGGCTCAACAGATATTAATGTTAAACTCAAGGCATGCACTCTGGATGATCTCAGAGAAGGGATTCAGAATGTGACTGCAAGGTAAGCTTGAGTGCATCAGAAATGAAAAAAACACCATGCAACTTGTGAGGAAGGCTGTTTCCCATTCTGTATTTTCCTTCACATGCAGTTGATCAAACCTGGGGCTGTCAGTTGTTCCCTGTCATACTGTGAGCCAGAGCAATCAATGACTAAGGAAATCTTAATAACGTCGAGCACGTTTCTTCTTCTGTGTGTTGAATTCCTAGGTTATCCAAACAGAACAAAAATACATGGGAGGCTTGAGTTTTACAGTAAACTGTGTAGAACAGGTGTGTAGAGAGCAGCCAGCCTCAGCTAGAGAGTTCTGTGTAATGTATCTTTAATTTTTACATGCCGCATATGTAGTTCCCAAACTGTAGCCCACAGATTTTTAAATGGAAATTACTCTTCTGTCGGAGAAGTCTATACCCTCTTATTTCTGGAGGAAATGCAGATGGCTTATATTGTAATACTTACTAATAAATGGCGTGAGGGGTGGGAAGTGGCACTACTTAGCCATTTTTCTAGATCTCTGTTTTATGATGTTTGAAGTATTTATTGTTAAACTTATTTTCCAGAATGATAGACAAGAAAGATGACACAGATGACAGTTCTATGATAGATATAAGTTACAAGCAAGATAAAAGTGGAACCGAAGTCATTGCTGTCCTTGACAAGCTGTACATATGTGCCAGTATGGAGTTTTTGCTGACAGTAGCAGATTTTTTCATTAAGTCAATGCCAGCATCCTCAGCTGACAGATCAGCACAGTTCCAGTTAAAGAATGTTACTTCTGGGAAATCCAAGCCAGAAGCAGGTCTGTAAAAAAAAAATTACTTCCACCCCCCTCTGCCCCCACTCCCCTTCTTTAAAAGTTTTCAAGATGCTGTCTTGCTATCAGACTTCAAAGATAAGTTTATTCTTCTCAGTGAGTAAATTGGCCACTGATGCCATAGATTGTTGTAAGCAGTAGTGTTTCTAAAACTTCTGTGTTAAGTGGAGGAGTTGTCCTCTCCAGCAGAGCTAAATATTTAAACCAACTCACACTAAACAGGTTTTTTACCCATGTAATATCACAGAGGATACCTTAGGGTGAAAAGCACCACAGAGACAGTTAAGGAAGTAAAAAGAACCACTTACCCTTTAAAGGTGAATGGTGAAGAATGTCTTATGCTTACTTATACAAATGCATGATTCTGTCTTTTCTTTGGAGACTGAGTGGATGTTTAAACAAGAAGTTATATAGTGCTTCTCTCTAAAGAATTTAGTGACTTCAGATACTGAGTAAGAAGGTAACTATTTTGAACTTGGCTTTGTACAGCTAGTGCTTAGGTTGACTACACTGCATAGAGCCAATACGTCTTTTTACAATCTTGAAACTGTTTCTTCACAACAAAACTTCTGACTAGTTTGCTGCTAATTTCTGAACACTATTAGGATATTCAGTTTCAGCAAAGTAATCCTTTAATAATTGAGACATAATTTGTAAAATTTGTATCTCTAAAATTATGCAGTGATTTTTATGCATCGTTTACATGTTTTGTGTGTAATTATGCTTTCAAACCTTTTACATTTGAGGGGTTTCTAAACTTATCTTCACAGAAACAACTGTGCGGCCAAATATGACAGTAAAAGCTGTGATCATGGATCCAGAAATTGTGTTTGTTGCTAATTTGACCAGTGCTGATGCTCCTGCCTTAAAAGTTTCCTTCCAATGTGACTTTTTTCTGACATCTGGAAAGCTTGCACAAAGGATGACCGCTCAAGTCAAGGGCTTCAAAGTGTTGGCCTGTGCTTTTCTCAAAGAAAAACAAGACAAGAGTGTTACTACGGTAAGAGAACTTGTTTTTCGTTGTGAAAATACTTAATGAGAACTTTCAGCAGGCGTCTCCCTTTAGTTGGCATATACATAACACTCAATAAAATAAGTCTTTGTGTCATTGATTATTATGAAGATAGGAGGGGACTGTGCACCTGTGGTATGCCATTTGAAGGTGAACCTTTCATCAGTAGGTGGAAGGCTTTATCACACAGCTCTGTCTAAAACTTATGTAGTGCATTTGTAAATAAAATTAAAAATTTCTTAGTGAACAAATTGTTTGAGGGGTTTTTAAGACTAACAGTCCCTCTCTGCTACCTTATTTACTGTTTGTCAGTTTACTTGTTGCAGCAGAGTGTGCTGTTCAACATGTTGTCTTTAACTTCACTTACTTTTGGCAGGGAGCACTGAGCCACAAAGGTAGACAATGTAGTTTGTCTTGCACATGGTATCTTTCTTTATGGATGTAATTTTCTTAAGGATTCAGGGTTTGGGTTTTTTTGACTATACCATCAGTCTATCATGTGTTTTGGGCTTTCAGTTTGTCTGCTCAAAAGCTTTTATTTCACTAAATTTTAACCTTCCAGTACAAAATTGCTCTTGTGCAAATTTGGATGCCAGAATGAAGCACAGTAACACTATGGAAAGGATGCTGTTACTCTGAAATGTGTTGTTATTTTATGGGATAAACATCTCTTTGGTCTATGGGATTAAAATGCACCTTTGAAAAGGTTTGAGTCTAGAAGTTACCTTAATTATTAAATTATATTTTTCACTCAGGTGTTACAACCATGTTCTTTGGTCATGGAAAATATGATGCATGTCTCAGGGTTACAAACTGTGGTAGTAACAATAGAAGAGCTTACTATAAAGGTAAGTTTGTTATTAAGACAGGGATTGGAATAACAAATGTGTTTCTCAAGCTGTAGCTTAGTTGTTTGGGTTTTTTTTTTAATTTAAACATTGCTTTCTAAAATTTCCAGCTTCCCCATTAGTTTAATTCCAGAAATAGGCATTGATCCTTTTTACTGTTGCTCTGTGTTGGGGGTGGGAAAAAAAGAATAAAAAATTACAAGCTCCTTGTTTTGGCAATCTCATGGCAAAAAAAGTATTAATTTAAATATGGATTTAATTAATCAATTCAGATCCTAGGATTTCTCCTACCAGTTTCTTGCAAATTTATGAAACATCTCTTCCCTCTGCAACCACCAGCACTATTTTTCTCTTCAGACACTTATAAGCAGCAGCACGCACATAAGTGTATGTAAACTTAAAGCTGTTAACATGATTTCCAGAGTGATATACAAAATGAAATACCTTCTTCTCAACAGGTAAATTAATAACTGTGTCAATAGTAAAGGTATTTCTGAATGTAATTTGATGAATCTCCTATGAAATGTTCACAAATTTCCAGTTGTGATCCAAAAAGGTGGTCAGTGGTGAAGTATTAAATGGAAAGCAATTGTACGTTGTTCCTAACTCGTAAAACTCTTGACATATGTACTGTACTGCTAATGGAAATGGTGGTGTACATAACTGCAAAGATGCTTTTTTTTTTTTTTTTAACATCTCAAAGATCTGAAAAATAAATTAATGTTCTACAGTGTAGTAGAGAAAAGGTTGATTTTGACTTCTGCTTTGGGTGTACAATGTATCACTAAAAGTGGAATTCCAATCTGAGAGTTTTGGTTTTGAGAAAGTGGGAAATACTGGGGGGGGGGGGGGGGGGGGGGAGAAAAAAAA
>WUAM01000299.1:5305764-5354263 GCA_024336885.1 Actenoides hombroni
AGAGGATGATGCGGAGTAGAGTGGTAGGTGGGGGGGTAGTGAGGGGGGGGGTGGGGGGGGGGGGCGGGGGGGAGGTGGGTGGGGGGGGGAGTGGGAAGGAAAAAAAAAAAAAAAGAGGAGGTCCATGAATGGATTGTTTCTTTTTCTTCGAGTTTAAGTCTTATAATGGCCTCAAAAGCTGTGTGAAGAACCCAAGAGGTTTTTGTCACTTCCATTTATCATATATTGTCTATGTCAGGTCTAAAATGTTTTTAGCTATAGAAGACTTCTTTCTACTTTGTTCAAGATCTCACCAATAATTCTGAATACTGTGATGACCATTATGGCTGCCATAAAACCCAAACTGACAGAGGAGGATTCTAGAGGAGCAACTGAAGTTTCTGAAAATTTGTGGCAAGTGAAGCCTGTAGATGAGTGCAGTGCTTGGTTTCTTGGCGTTGATGTAGCCACAGAAGCAACAGAAACTTTTAAGGACCGTGAACACGTTCTGAAAGAAGAGAAATTTGATGTTGTAGTGAAATTGGTTCAGATAACCTTGGAATGTGGTCTGGGACATCGTACTGTCCCTTTATTGTTAGTAGAGTCTGTGTTTTCAGGTGTCCTTAAAAACTGGTCCTCAGTGATGGAGATCACTGCCGATATGTCACTGGAGGTACGTAGAATCACATTGTTAGAGATTCAAAACAGTTCTGCACGGTTCATAGTGTTAAGTAACTTTGTAGTACACTTTCTATGTGCTAAATTAATAATAGGTTTAAATTTATTGTTCTTAGGAGTTCTTTAGTAGTGAGGCAAGCATGACTACAGTGTGGATTTTAATGAAAATTTGCAGGGAATAGTAGATTTTAATGACAGTTTCTACTATGAAATAATCTATAAAAATATGTTTTTGCATATTCACTTCTTGCTGAATGAACAATGAGCTTGGCTTAGTTGAATATTCATATTTTACTCTTATTGCTCACAGATACTTGTTTCTCTAGCATTGTGTTTATTGGTAAAATAACTCTTTCCTCACCATCTCCTCTGCTTTTTGGATTGTAATCACTTGCAATATCTGACAAAAAAAAATAGTAGCTCTCTACCCCAAGATATGTTGAATAAGTCTCTTATAAAGGCAGCATGTTAAAATTTCGTGCAGCTAGATGTATGACTCCTCTGTGCAATAAGTTACCTACACCTTAGTTACATTTTGTCAGTTTGCCAAATGTGCCTCCTACTCCATTCCATACTGGATATAAAAATAGTTTTGTTTCTTTTTTTATTGTGCTTCAAAATGCTATGTTAATGCTAGACCTCCAAAATGTGAGATGAAGATTGTGTTCTGATTTATGTTTTTTATACTGAATGCTATTAGAAGAAGCTCAGTCCTTTATTAGATCCCTTACTTATTTTGATTCTTTCCTTAGGTTCATTATTACAACGAAGCCTATGCAGTGTGGGAGCCGCTTATTGAACGAATAGAAGGAGGAAAGAAACAATGGAGTTTAAAGCTGGAAGTGTGTAAACATACTTGAAACTGTGGAATGGTTTGAATAGAGAGCTATTTCTTAAAGTTTTCTGTGACAGAACCTTACAAATGCTGTTGCTTTGAGGGAACTATGCAATTTCACTAGGAAAAAAAAAAAATTGGTATTAAGACAGCTTAATGTTTTATTGAATAATGTTAATTGTCCAGTGCATGGGCAAAACATAGCATGTAACCACAAATACAAAGAGGAAAGAAAATAACTTCTTTACCTTCAATGTTAGTATAAAATTTCTGTTTATGTAAGGTGGCTTGAGATTTACAAGGAAAATAGATCTTCTTTGCTTTTGCAAAATTGTCAAGTGTAGGTCAAGTTGTTTCTTTTTCTGTTTTAACATAGTTAACATTAAAGTAGTCTCTGTTTATGTGTTCGTAATTGCTTAATGAAATTTTTGTTCTAGATGAAGACTAACCCTGTCCAAGAGAGAAGCTTGATGCCTGGGGATGACTTCATTGTTCTTCCTGAGCCACAAACAGCAGTTAACATCTCTTCAAAGGATACAATGAATATAACAATATCCAAATGTTGTCTTGCTGTTTTCAGTAATTTAGCCAAGGTAGTCATAATAGGCATAAGGTGCCCAATTATGTAGCTCTGTAGGAAGTCCTAATATATATTTTTTTTTTTTATAAAAGAACTTTCAGTGCTGCCAGTCATAAGCCAATGACTATTCTGCAGCCCTGATAAACGTTATCTATGAGGGCTGCGGAGTTTTACTCCAAGTAGCCCTCTAAGGTTACCAGAAAGGTGGTGCTAGCTTTTGAAAGAAGCCATTTCTGTGTTAGAAGAACAAATGTGCTTATGCAGGAGTTACAGAAGAATCATAAAAGCAGGCTGAATGAAAATAAAATCCTCCAATAAATACAACTATTTCCTACAATCCTTCTTCTTAAATACTAAACGAGAGGCTATTTTTCCACTGTTTTTACGAGGGGGGGGGGCGGATTTTGATTACTAAATCAAGCTGTTTTTACAGTATGTGACTTATGCCTAATCCTAAACGAGCAACAGTTCTCTTAGTACTTGCTTATACTGTAAGTCTATATTGCCATTCAGTTATCATGACTTCTGTGTAATCAAACAAATGTGTGTTAAGTTGTCCTCGAATATGATGTATATGGTGAATGTGCTTGGGACTTCTGTGTCCCAGATCTTATTTTATTATCACAACCCAACAACTGTAATATTCCCTATGAGGAGCATGAATTCTTATTGTAGCATCAACATTTGCTGCAGTCACAGAAAAATGATGAAGTATTCTGGAAGTAACCTTTACTTTCCTGAAATACTGCTATACAAAGCCTAGGTATTGCTATGTACATATATTTTATTTTTTTTTCTTTAAAATGGTAGTTGCTGGAAACTGTCTTGTAAAGCCTTTACATACATATGTTACTGTGGCTATTTATGTGTAACACATTATGTATGTTGTTAATTACAGGCATTTTCAGAAGGAACTGCATCTACGTTTGACTATTCTTTTAAGGAGACAGCACCTTTCATAGTGAAAAATGCCCTGGGTGTTCCTCTCAAAGTGTTTCCTAGCTCCAATCTTCGGATAGTTGGTTCGGTCGAAAAAGAAAACATGAAAAATATAGAGATTGGTCAGAGCATGGAACTGGAATACTCTGTTTTTGAAGTGCCTCAACAGGGAAAGTTCTCTGCATTGTACCGACAAGAAAGCTCCATCTTCTCTTTAAATTTAGGTACTGTGTTAGGAAACATTGTATGTTATTACATGTTGAGAATGGGAGCATGGGCGCATCAATATGGTAAAATTCACCATGATTAAAGTGTAGGTGAAGTACATTGTGTTGAAACTTTTTTCAATTGCCATGTTCACAAGTAAATAACTAAATCAGCTACCAGACTTCTTATAAAAAGATGTAAAATTTCTTCTCTCCCTGTTTTCAGAGAATGAAAAGTACAATATTTTTGTCCACTTCTGGAAAAAATGGGACATATCCTAGTGGAGTCATTAATAGACCATCTCACAGACCCTTGGGATGTGAGCCTGTGTGTTCCAGCTCCTGTTAAACAGGATCTCCATTCCTCATATCCCTGCTACCATTTGGCTTTCTGTAGTTAGCCAGTTACCTGAGAGAAGTTATGTTTTCTCTGTGGGTTTTAGCTTTGCCACAAAATACTCCTAGAAAACAAAATACAATAGCTACTGATACATAATATTCTTGGTTGCTTTTTTTTTTCCTTTCCATCCAATCCCATATGAAGGTACTTGGCCATGATACAAATATTATGACCTGTGTTGCATTTTAATATAATATAATATAATATAAATTATAATCTTCAAGACCATGAAGAGTATTTTGACCTTAAAGCTTTCCTTTCCTCTTGCTCAAATACCATTTCAGGGTGTTCTTGCCAGAGAATGCTATGATTCTGATTGTTGCTGAGTTTAGAGAAGCTGAAATTCTATTCAAATAGAGAAGGGTTATGTGATTTGTTTTGCCTAAATAAAACTTCTGTTTATTTTCATGCATTAGAACTTCAAGGATATAATGAAGTGGTAAACATTCCCATAGCCAAACCAGGTCGACAGCTGTACAACATAAGAAACCTTCTTGTTGGTTGTTCAGACTCGATCATTGTACAGATAGATGCTACAGAAGGAAATAAGGTTATTACTGTACGATCTCCTCTGCAGGTAAAAAAACAGCCAAAGAAACTAATATTTTTCAGCAGTGCTCTTCTCTGAGTGACTTTGCTTTTCTTCCTTAATGATTTTTTTTTAATATCGTACTTTTCCAAAAAATTACTTAAATGCAAATTATTAAGTATTTTGCTCTGTCATGTAAATTTTTTATCTGTCTTCCTGATAAGTTAAAAATTTGGTTTTTACTTCTAGTTTTTGGCTTTTTACTATCCTTAATGTTGAGGTTGGAATACCTGCTTCTTATGTGACTTGGCATTTTAAGCATGTTTTTTCAATTCATGGTACTTAAAAGTAGCATAGTTTTCTCTTATGCTTATATATTGTTTTCCTTCAGAATTGTATTTCTTACCAAGACACATGGAAGTCTGTCTTCCAGAGGAGTTGAATTAAATCTAGTAAAGTTGTTTTTCCTTGTTGCTATTCATATTTTTTCCTTTAGAAAATTGTACCATAGAAATGTCATGAAAATTAAACATTTTGATCCTAGATCAAGAACCATTTCTCAGTCCCATTTATGATCTATAAACTGTCTGGAGACTCCAAGTTGCTGGAGCCAATTGGCATATCCAAGCCAGAAGAGGAATTTCATGTTCCTTTGCATTCATACAGGTAAACTTTCTCTGTTCTGTAGGGCTAACCTTTGTGAGACTGATAGCACAAGTGTAGTATTAGTGTGGAAGCTTAAATTTGCACTTGGAACTCCTTCTGACTAGGCTAAAAATCCAAAACGCTACCTTTTATTATGTAATTAGTGTGCTGGGAAAGCCATTCAGAATGTTAGCAATTACTTGATAATGGGTAGTTAGCTGTGAAGGCAATGCTATAGTGTACCATTTCCTGTCTTCTTCCCATAGGTGTCATCTATATGTTCGACCAACAGGAATGTTAGAGGGTCAGTTCCAAGAGTCCACGACTTACATTGCCTGGAGGGAAGAGCTACACAGGAGTAATGAAATCAAGTGCTTGTTACAGTGCCCAGCCACCACAACAAATTTCTTGCCTCTAATCATCAGCTCAACAGCTGTACCAGATAAACTAACTTTTATTTCAACTCATGGAGAGGAGTGGGATCCTGCCTACATTATCCACCTTTACCCTACGTTGACTGTGAGGAATCTTTTACCATATTCCTTGAGGTATTTACTCGAGGTAAGTTATTTGATGGTTTTATTTGAAAATGCTTTACTTGGTTTTAAGAAAGAAGCTATTTACTTAGAAGTGGAGGTGAACGTGGTGTGGAAGATACTGAATGTTGCTTTTTGTATTTTCTGTTGTAAATGAGTGAGTTAGCTGATGGATTGATTGTGGGAGTTTTGGGGATAATTGCTTTCAGTTTGGGAGTACCTGGCCAGTTCTGCCTTGTTCCGTAAAAAGTAATCCTGTACTGGATTGGTCTTTCTCTTTTAGACTCTTTTGAGATCCTGTTTTGCAAGGTATCTCTTGCTTCACAGGGAGAGGCATAAGAAAGAGTGCCTAAATTTTCTGGACCTTTTCCTCTATGTGGAAAACACAACTTCTTTCTGTTTTGACAATGGCTCTTTATTGGGGTCTATTGTGAGGTCTCCATTGCAAAAATTAGAAGATTTTTTGGCAGGATGCTACATAGACTTTTTTTTCAATGTCTAGTATTTCTTTGTGAAAGCTGAATGATTTTAGTAAATAGAAAAGGTGTGGGGATTTAGAACCTTGTTTGTTGTGGTTTGTCCTACTTGCCTAACTGACTGTGATACTCGTTTGGATCGTTCTTTCACTTCCGTCCAACATCCTGATGGCACTATTTCCACTTTTCCTTACTTTTACTGTGCAAAACTGTGTGGAACAGAGTGCCATTGTCTTGATTGAGGAGCTAGAAACTAGTAATTCATACCTATTTCTGAAGTCACTCTACCTGTAGATGGCTATGCGTTTGTCTTCACATCCCTTGACTTATCAAGCCTGGCTGCAGTTTAATACAGTAAAATAGACTGTTTCTCAGTAAAAATGAGGAAAGCTATTTTCATGGGATGCTACTGCATCCAAAGAGTATGGCACAGCTACTGGCTTTCTGTCTTGGGTGGTTTTTAATGGAAAAAGTCCTGGCAGTACATCTGCAGCACAGTCCAGTTCAGTGTTGCACCCAGTACTCTAAGTATATGAAAATGAACTCATTGCCAAAATCCGTTGGGAGTCATAGAGGAGGGAGAGAGGGGACAGAGAGAGGGGATGTGTTGCAACTAGTTTGCCATCCAGAATTAAGCAGTTGTTACTGTCCTGCAAGAGAACTACAGCTGATCTTAAATTATTCATAGGATCAGGCTCAAAAGAAAATGATTGGAGATCGGATCACATAGTACTGAGAGAGCATTTTATTCTTCTCTACCAGGATGCACATTGCAGATGGGTTTTTTTAATACCTAAATATTATATATGTATAAAAAGTGTAATTTGCCCAATTTATTTTTGCTACAGGGAACAGCAGAAGCCCATGAATTGTTGGAAGGGACTGCCGCAGATGTTTTTCATTCGAGAATCAATGGAGAAATGATGGAGCTTGTGTTGATAAAATATCAAGGCAAAGACTGGAATGGGCATCTTAAAATTCATGATGGAATGCCTGAGTTTTTTTCTGTGTGTTTCACATCCCATTCAGCAACAGCACTGACAGTAGATGTTTACATCCATACTCGGCGGGTTGGAAGCCGGATGATCTTGTCTGTTTTCAGTCCTTACTGGATAATCAACAAGACTTCTCGTGTTCTCCAGTATCGAGCCGAAGACACTCATGTGAAACATCCAGCAGACTACAGAGATATTGTTTTGTTTTCCTTTAAAAAGAAAAATATTTTTAGTAAAAATAAGGTATGCTTATTTTAGGTGGTGGTGGCATTTTAAAATCGTGCTCTGAGGGGCAAAACATCCACAAACGTTTGTCCTGTTTGTATTGGTGGTGTTTAAATCTAGAGCCTTTCATTTGACTGCTGCTTTCTTCTTGTTAATTATACTTTTTGGATTAAGTTGTAGGGAAGGCAGGTAGACAAAAAGTCTGTTGCAACTTTTTCCAGGTGTTACCTTTCACCCCAAAATTAGCTAATGGTATGTGAATGGTGTAGGTCCTGAAAACTCAGTGGGTACCCTACTGAAAAACCGTTTCCTTGGGGAGAGGAATTTACTGTCAATATGTATATGAACAGTATGCATTCCCCTTTATAATGGTAAGGAAGGCTGTCCTGAATCTTCCTATGGAGGCACTTTCTACTGAATAAAGAGGTATTACAGGCTTGTATTTTACTCAGCGAGGTACTTTGACATTTAAAATGCATAATGTAATTACTCTGTCCTATCATAAACATGTTTCTTTTTATTTGATTTTTGGTTCGATGTGGTATTTGCGTGGTAAAATGAAGGGTAGTGTAGTAGAGGATTTTTTTCTGAAGTGGCCCTTCTTTTCTTTAAAGTACCTCTCTTCACCCAACAATAGTTGAAGAAATAGTTAATAAAGAGTTTTGACAAGATGTTTTTTTATTCCCACCCCCTTCAAGTTTTTTGAAGCACCACAGATGTGTAGCTTCCCCTCCCTCCCCATCTCTGTGCGTGCTGTCATGAACATTACAGTCAATGAGGACTTCTCTCTTTTCCTACCTCTTACAGTAAAGCCTTTTGAGAACTCAGGCATGGACTAACCATATGAATAATGATACTACACGCTTAAGCTTAGCTTAACTTACAGAAGTTTTTAAGAGCACTTCAGTGTCCTCCTTATACTGCTCTATGTGATATAGTTGCACTTAATTTTACAGTCCATGCACTATGAACTTACTAAAATGCTTCTCACATTGTTCTTTTTGTGTGTAGATCCAGTTATGTATTTCAACTAGCTCTTGGTCCAGTAGCTTTTCTCTTGATACTGTAGGAAGCTATGGATGTGTCAAGTGTTCAGCTAATACTATGGACTATCTGGTAAGATAGATTTTTATGTTTTGTGGAGTTCTTTTTGGGTTTTTTTAGCTTCAATTCTTTTTCTGCTTAAGGCATTTGTTTCAATGCTTACACTGCTTTTAAATTATGGAAATACATAACATATAGGTTAATAATTTTTATGCCGCATCAATTCAGGTCTGCACCTGGTGACAAGTAGTTGCACCAGTAGAAGTTAGAGTGTAATGCATAGAAGTGTGCTGTGGTATGTAATGTACTAGGCTATTTGAAAATACAATGGTCAAGTCCCATAGTGGAGATAAGAGTTCACACTGATTGTTTGGTAGTGTTTAGATCTTCACTTAGCAGCCTTGTCTAAGACCACATTTCCGGACTACATGAGCAGAATAAAGAATACACTTCATGGAGATATGTTGGGTGTTGTGTTTTCATATGCTTTTTACCTGATCTCTGATGGTATGATTGGTTTAGGTTGTCTTGATTTATTATAGAGAGATTCTTTTTGGATTTTTCTCCATCAATGCTACAGCTAGAAAATGCTACTGTCTCTTTGCTACTGTCTCTTTACTACTGTGCTGCGTCACTTCGCTCGCTGATTTGACTGCATGCTGTTTGATTCCTTTATTACAGATGTTCATGATAGGAGTGTTGTGTGCTAGCCTTTGCAATTATAGTAATGATGGCTTTTCTTTTTTCCATCCTGACTTTTCTCCTAAGCTTGGTGGTTTGCTCTAATTGTCTTTGTTCAACAGGTTGGAGTTAGCATCAAAATGAGCAGTTTCAACCTTACCAGGATAGTTACCTTCACTCCGTTCTACACAATAGCAAACAAATCTTCTCTGGAACTAGAAGTTGGAGAAGTTGGTCCTAATGGCTCTTTTCCAACTAATAAATGGAGTTATATCTCAGCTTCGGAGGTACTGTTTCATTTTTTTCACTTGGATGTTACTCTAGACAACCAACTGGTCTCTAGCCATTACCTAAGGAAAAAAGCAGTTCCCTTTATGGAAACTCTGCCACTTCTGATGGCATGATGTGGATACTTGGCATCTCAGGGCAACTTGAATAGCACAGGTTGCATATGTTGGTAAATTACTCAAGTCCATCGGTTTAGATAACTTAATAGATATAGATAAGATGTTCATCAGTTGATACACGAGTAAGATTAAGGCATTGGAAATAGTTTAGGCACACAGTTTTAGTTAGGTTTATCTAACCACCAGCTTATTATGTTGAACTGTTGGAATCACACATTTCCTGTTTTACAGTGTCTTCCATTTTGGCCTGAAAATTCATCTGGTGAACTGTGTGTAAGAGTAGCTGGCTATGAAAGTACATCCAAACCATTCCTGTTCAAAGCCCAGGATAATGGTACTCTGCTGAGGCTGGAAGAATTGGTGAGACTGCCTTTATATGATTTGTTCTTAATACTCCATTTTAGCCTTATGGTATTGAACTCAGGAAAGCTTAACTCACCAGAATCATCAAGATTGAAAAGTTGTGCCCTAAGGTATTGGTGAACAGCACTTCTGTTCTGCTGAATAAAAAAAGGTTGTTAATCAAGTTTTCAGTGTTGTTAGCGTTTTCATAGCTGTGTGAAGTGGTCAAGTTCATTTAGTTTTGTCATGCTTATAGGAAGCTGAACATCTCTCCTGGTATAAAATTAAAACTGGTATTATAAATCTCTAATATCTGTTCTTTTGTAGAGGGTATTCCTTAGGTGCCTTCAGTTTATTAAAATAGTTACCCTAAAATAGAAAGTATTTTTGTGTTCATAAGCTAATACATGTTGGAGACACACAGTTCTGAGCTAAAATAATTTATGATTCAATTAGTAGAATCTTAATTATTTCAGAACTTCTCTGTGCCTACCATTAGGGAATGTGTACATAAATGTAGCATGTTTGGACAAGTCTGTGGAGATAATGCTTAGCAGAACTTGCTGACATAAAAGTGACTTTGAGGATAATCTATCTTTCCAAGTTTCCTGAAGCAGTTTGACGAAATGGTTCTGGAACAAGATGTCATCATTGATCTGGTGTTTTGTTGATGCCCTTAATTAGAACAGTTAGTTTTTTCTTCATTGTTGAAGATAGCTCAGATTTTCCAGACCATCCTTTCTAGTCCTGTGTGTAGTAAAGTTTCACTGCTGCCGTGTGCAGTGCTAAACATAATTTCCCACATCCCTCTGATGTGAGCTGGAGAATCTGTAAGATGATATTTTTTTGGAGGTAGATGTATCCCCTGCTGGCTCTCCTCCAGACATTACAGCATAGCAAAACCATTAATTTATTTTGCTAGACAAGCATTTGAGAACAGACTATCCAGAAGGGAAAACATGAGGTACCTTTGTATAAGCAAATGGAAAAAAAAAAAAACTGAAAATGAAAAAAAAAATAAAAATCCTGCAAATATTTTGGAAGGAAGTAACATATTGAAAGCCATTACAAGAAAGACTTGTGATGATTTGTTGAGAGGTTTAATCAACAGAACTTTTCTGCTTAGTGCTCAGTTTAATATAGTATTGTTGTATTTGTCATACCTTTAAAAACATTAGAAAGCTTGCCTAGAGCACCCATTCAGATTTTGAAGGAGCGTGCAGGAAATTGCAGGTTTTGAATGTAACTGAGTTTTATTACAGAAAATGAGGGGAATGATTGCCTATACTTCTTACTAGAGTTAGCCAAAAGAAGTTACTCTTAAAATGTTACAATTTTAAGATATTTTTTTAAATTGTCAGCAAATAGTTGATGTATGCTACTGATGTGTGTCTTAGGCCAATGACCAATGTGTTTGAGCTTAATTTTACTAGGTAATGCAGAGTACATTTCCTTTCTTCATTTGTAAGAGGCTGGTGAGAGACTGATCTAAAAAGAACAGTTTAGTCTGCTCTAACTTGAATTTATTCACTGATGTTTCTGTCTGACATTCTCTCCAGAATGGGGGCTTACTGGTAGATGTGAATGTTTCTGAGCATTCTACTCTCATAAGCTTCTCGGATTACCATGAGGGAGCTGCTCCAGCTCTTCTTGTTAATTATACTTCATGGGACTCCCTCAGATATAAACAGAGGTATGTGAAAGAACCAATTTACCATTGGTTGTTCAAGTCAGGGGTATCCTTTTGTGAAGAAAGTAGTTCTCTTTTTACTATTATGCTACCTTTTTAAAATAGAAAAAAAATTTTTTTATATTGTCTTCATTTATTGAAGTATTTTGTCCAGTTTTAAGCAGTCTTCATAGTTTGATAAAGTGGAGAGAATGAAGTGGAAGTATAGGTAATAGTGAGCCTAGCTACAGCTGAACTTGTTTGGAGTGAATAGCCTTGGCCCTCCGTGTCTCACCCCAGGAGGCTGGAGGTGTGGAGTTTATAGCACTGCCATCTGCTTCCACCGCTTCAATCAGTGCTCTTAACCAGTGAATGCTGTCCCTTTACTCCTTTTTCTTTTACCTTGCAGTGGATTACAAGAGGAAATGGAGTTGAAACCAAAGCAAGTATGCCTGTTTGCATGGACAGATCCAACTAAACCGAGAAAATTGACTTGGGGCTACTCCCAAAATTTTGGTGAACATGACCTGCTTAAGGTACATTTCAAAGGCAGAGAAGTAAATGCTGAACCAAGCTTGGACTAGAACAGGATTACCGTGCTCCATGTGAAAGCTTCTTCGGTAACTTTGTACCTGTCTTGTCCTGGGAGAGACTTTCAAGCCAGCTCTCAAGTAGCAGGATTTTAGATGCTTAGGTTAATATAATTGGAGGACTGCACAGAAATTCCAACCTGCATTTTCTTCATGTTTTTCTTGGATATGAAAGAAGGATCCAGTGTATGAGCTGTGGCCATATCTGAATAGTAGAGAGGATGAATAATTCACTAATTTGCTAGCAGTGTACTATGTTCACTTCAAGTAATCTCCCTAAAGATGGAGAAAAACACTGACTGTTGTGACTCTTGCTTCCTGTGGGAAATGCTTGCATGGAGCAGAAGGTTCTGAGTTGCTCACTAGTAGTTATTTTGGTGTTTGTAACTCATGCAGTATTAAAATAGGAAGATGTGTGGAGGCAAAATAATGGGGATCAAGATGGAAAATGAGTGAGGGAAAGAGGGAAGCTATAACTAGAAGCAGAGAGAAATCTGGGACAAGACTGGGCAAGTATATTGTTAAGGTAGGTGGAAGGAAGCATTGATCGAGGAAGATTTTTCTCACTTAACTGGAATGTAGGCTAAAAGAAGTCATATGTGTCTGTCTCTAAATAGCAGCCTTCTTGCACCTTCTACTAAACTCTCGAGTTCTTCAGAAGTGACTTGATTTTTCTGTTGACTAGACACAGACTTAATATAAGAAAAATGAAAATATTAATAGCTAGAAGTCGAGACGGGAAAGGCAGTTGGTGTTTCAGTTACGTTGGGAGTGGATGTAGTTTCTCACAGCTCAACTCTGACTGACAGCTAACTAATTAGTGTGCTTTACTGTACAAGCACTTTCTTGGGCTAAATTTTTTACTTTGAAAAACAGATTTAGTTTGAAATTCATTTCCTTGGTAGATTATTTTGGTTACAATCATTAACATTTTGGGCTTTTGAGAAAATGTCTTTTAACTGTCTCAGTTTTGCCTCACAAATGAAGAAATAAGGAATATCTGCATTTGAAGAGCAGAGATCCTAATCATTGTTTGACTTTACTTTTATGGTATATGACTTAATGCCACCTTCCTCCATCACATACAACTGTGAAGTTTTTTCTTTTGCTGTGAAGGCCAGCCTTTGATTCCTAATAATTTCCTGTATGATTCTCACCCACAAATACTGCTGGAATGCCTGCTTTACAAAAGTGGGGAGGGGAGGGGGGGGAGTTGCAACCTGCAACTTCTATCTCCTGTGCTGGGATACAAGATGCTGGCAAGTCAGGACGATGCGGTGAACTAAACAAACAATAAAAATACTGAGTTTTGGGTTGTGCGTGTGCCAGTAAAACTTGCTTGCTTTTAAATGTACAGCAATGTCCTGGGTTTACTCCTATAACATACTTAGGTAATTTTTTATTTCCTGCCCCAATACAGGATGAATGTGGCCAGTTCCCTTATAATGCAAATACTCAAATACACTGGGTGTCTTTCCTGGATGGACGCCAACGAGTGCTCCTTTTCACCGATGACGTTGCGTTGGTTTCTAAAGCACGACAAGCGGAGGAGCTGGAGCAACCTGATCAAGAAATAAACTTGTCAATCCATAGTCTTGGACTTTCACTTGTTAACAATGAAAATAAAAAAGAAATCTCTTATATAGGAATTACCAGGTACTGCACGTGGAAGACTAAATATTCCTTGAAATAATCAAGATTTGACAACATATTGTAATGTTAGCAATACAGCTGCGTTGAAGGTTTCATCTTTCAAATAAAATTAATATAAGTGAAACCTTTTTAAGTAAAACTAAATTCTGCCTTTATTTCTATTGTGCAGTTGGAATAAGTAGGATGTAATGGTCTCCTTTGCCATTCAATTTGGTTTTGAATAACAGTCTTTTTGATCCTGAAAGATTATAGTATTTTTTCACATGGTTTGCATGCATAAGAAAGATTTATATACTTTTAAATTGTTAACCTTGTTATTTGTCTTTTAGTTCTGGTGTTGTTTGGGAACTGAAACCAAGGCACAAGTGGAAACCATTTAATCAAAAGCAAATAAACATCTTGGAACAAGCCTATCAGAAGTATCTTTGTAAGAGTGCTTTCCAAGCTCCAGGTTGGCATAAGCTGGACAGCAATACTGAGGTATGTTTTGAGGTTTCAGGGTATCGGTGTTTAAATGACTGCAGAATATGTGCAATGGTTAAAACAGATTGCTGTTTTGCAAAGTAAGGAATGATGCTGTGTTAAGAGAAAGACAAACTTTTTTCTGGAATATTTTTGTATTTTACACAGTAGCATATTTGTGTACTGAGGTGGTATTGAGGTATTTTGAGACTTTGATTATGAAGTAAGAATCTCCCAAGAATTTTCCTTTTATGTGATTGGAAGGATTGCTTGGTATCTTCATGTTAGCTTGGTATTTGCTTGTTCTTGATTTATTCTCATTCATGTAACTTAAATTCTTTGCATAAATCATGGGTTTAGCTTCTTAGTAAGCTGCAGTTCCTATGACTTGATATAATAAAGGAGCCTGTAGCATTCAGAGACCCTTGAAATTAGTTCCCTTACTTGAGCTTTTTCAGACATCAATTACACGTACCTGTACTCCACACACAAATGTTACATTTTGAAATGGCTAAGTAAAATACAGGCATTTTACAGTACCACAGTCAACATAACATTATTTCTCTAGTGAAACTGTACGTTACCCCAGTGTTCTTATATTTCCAGGTGAATTTTAGTAAGTTTCCCATGGAAATGCGTCTCCCAGTCAGGTGCAGCATCCGACGCAACTTCCTGTCAGGAATTCAGGTGGATTTCAAACAGTCTCCTCACCAGAGAAGCTTACGGGCTCAGCTGTATTGGCTACAGGTACCGTATTTCATCATGTTCTGTAAATGAAGCAGACACTTGAAGGCTTTTAATTTATTCATTTATATAAAGAAGTATCCCCAAATCTCACACATGGTGGTGTTCTGCTCGCTACGTCAGTAGTAGCAGAGGTGCTGTGAGTGCTCCACTGATGGAAACAGTACTGCAGAACTGCCATCCCAGGATTTTACAGCAGTATAGAAAAATTCTACAACATTGTGGGTTAATGTAAAGCAGGGCACTATGATGATAGATACCCTAAGAGAGATGTTTTGGTGTTTTAAAATAAACAAAAATCTCAACCTATATCAAAATTTCATTACCTTAGGTTGCATATAGTAATGGAACATATTATTCTAGAGACTGTAGCTAGTGGTTTAGAGACCTTTGATGAAAACTGTCTAATGGGAAGTAGGTAATACATGTTTAATACTCGCAGATACATTATTGCATACTATCTTTGAGTAAGCTTAACCGTGAATTAATGGGCAACAATTGCACCCAGTTAGTATACTTCAGTCAGTATTGATAGTGTTGCTAACTTAACCAATAGAGGGCTTGAGCAGATACGAGTGAGTAAAGTTCAGTACGAGAGTAAAATGGTGGTGGGAAGTTGTCATCATCATCTCTATTTGCTGCACTTCAGAATTCCCCGAGAGAGGGCACTCTTTGAGGACCCTGATGCTTTTCTTGACCAGCTATTGGGGAAAATTTTCCTCTTCCCTTTTATCTCTCGTATTTTGTTTTTCTTTTTGCCTGAAGGGAGTTTTTACTATTATGATCAATATATGCCATCAGCTGCAGACACTCTGAATGCATTTTTGCCAGTGTGAACCTGTGCAACCATCTGGGCTTCTATAATGAAATACGTAACATTCCAAAATAGCATCAGAGTAATTCTTCTTTTCTCCTTCTCCCAAAATAAGAATAATATTCTTGAACACAATCTATAAACAAGTTTCTCAAGCCTTCTAAAGTAGAAATGGTCTTTGATTATTATGTCATGACAATATTCCAGTAATGATGCAATAATTTTTTAGGTTGATAATCAATTACCAGGATCGATGTTTCCTGTTGTATTTCATCCTGTAGCCCCTCCCAAGTCGATTGCTTTGGATTCAGGTAAGAGGAAGCCTTTAGTAATCCCTGATTTATTAATCCGTGACAGTAGTAACTTGGCAATTTATTGTTTACGTGGAATTTTTTTTTTTCCTCTTTAGAACCAAGACCTTTTATTGACCTCAGCATCATCACTAGATTCAATGAATACAGCAAAGTACTGCAATTCAAGTGAGTTTAACAGTGTTGTGTAATAATATTTTAGAGATCTAACACATTTTAGAAGTGAACCTTGTTTTAAAGTTCATGTTCTCCTATCCAAATAACTCTGGATTTTGGATTGAGTTTTTAAATGTCTTCAGTGAAAAAAAAAAAAAATCATACAAAAAGCAGCATATCTCTAGAAAGTAAGGACTAACCACATGAAGGGACTGTAAAGCAGATACTTTAGTGATCAGAATTATTTCCTTCTTGTAGCTCACTGTTAGAGTTGCATGTCTGCCTGTTTGCTGTACAGTCCTGGGTTTATTTGAAGCTCTAACAACAAACTGCTCGTACGGTCACTAATGTAGCCCAGTACTGTTCTGTTGTGAAATGTATGTTCTTTAGTTCATATGGCTGTGTCTTGAGGTTTTTTATATAAAAAATGTGACACAAATGATATGCTGATGGTTTTAATGCTAGTATCTGTACTCAAGTAGTGTGGAGAAAATATTTGAGGATGGTGAATTTTAATGAAATACTTGATAATATGACTTTTTGAGAGAGGCAGCTGGATAAGAGCAAGAAATAGGTTGTTTGCGCAAGGAATCGTAACGTATGAATGAATATAAGAAATACTTGGTGATGATCAATATTTTTAGGTAAGTTTTGAAAGTGTTAAGATGTGAATAGTTACAGGAATGTACAGCTTTGTGGGGCTGGTTAGCCATTCTAACTGTAAATAGTTCATATTGTACATTATAGGTCTTTATATGCAGTGTTGCATAAGAAAATTTCACTTATGTGGGGTAAGAATGTGATATTTAAGTTAAACTTCTCCAAGTATACACTGTTTGTTTTTTCCATTGTAGATACTTCATGGTTCTTATCCAGGAAATGGCACTGAAAATTGATCAAGGTTTTTTAAGAGCCCTTAGTGAGCTTTTTACTCCATCTACAGACCCAGAAGCTGAAAGACAAAGGGTAATATATGAGAGAAACTAATTTTTGCCAGAACACGGCCTTTAACAACAGCACTTTTCTGAATATTTTCATTTAAATGAGTGAATATTTTATTTCACAACAGTCATTAACAAAGCATGTTAAGATAATTTTTAGTGAAGCATTGATATTTCCCTTTAACATTGGCAGTGAGCCTCATTAATTGACAGGCTTGAGTAACTGGTACTTTAGTATGTGTAACTGTTCTTTTGCTCTTTTAATGTTTCATTAATTGATGACACTTGTTTCAGCTGTGGCTACAAGGTGTTAAAGGTGGTAGATGAAAAAAGGCTAGGGATTAGAGAGTGAACTTCTAGTTGACTGTGAGTGTAGTGTCTCATCTGTAGAGAGCAGCAGGAACAGATTTTTGTGGCTTCAGATTCGGTTTTATACAGGCTGATAGAATTCAGAAAGATCACATTTGGTTCTAATGTGTGTAGGAGTCATTCTTACAAGTGTTTTAGAAATTTATATCTTCATATGCACCGTAGAAAAATTCTAATTTTGTAAGGAAGTACAAAAATTCTGAGAACCTCGGGAAGTTAGCTAGTTTAATGATATTTCTGAGTTAGAATTGATACCTTCAGTGATTGAGGATTTTAAGGGGATATCAAATGATACAGTTTAAAAGGGAGAAGTTACCCAGAAACCATTGTATTGGGTGGGATTTTTTTTGTTTCTTTGGGGTTGGCTTGTTTGTTTTTGTTTTGTGTTTGGTTGGTTGGGTTTTTTTCCAGTCTGAATTAAAGAAATCTATAATGTTACAATCTAGTGTAGGAAAGAAAGTAGTCTATTTCCAGTTCTGGTGGTGTTGGCTATTTAACTGATTAGCTGACTGGTTTATTACATTTCACTATGATTATTATTTCTGCTTTCTATTTACATGTGTGTATATATATTTTACATGTATTTACGTATATTGTATTAATAATTGTATTACATACATGTTGATGAGAAATTTTTTTTTTTTCCTTCTTTTAAATAAACCCAGTCTAAATTAATTCAACAAGATGTGGACACACTTAACACTGAGCTAATGGAGTCTTCCCTAACAGACGTGTCTGTGCTTAGCTTCTTTGAGCACTTTCATATTTCTCCAATTAAGGTATGCAATAGAGATACTTCTGGTTAATAAAGCACTTAAGAACAAGGGGCTGCTTTAACAGTTGGACTTGATGATCTTAAGATCTTAAGGTCTTGTCCAACCTCAACGATTCTATGATTCTCTTAATTCTTTATGGTCAATACATTCTCACATCAACTTTCTGGCTAATTGAGGTCTGTATGCTGTCTTCCTAATGAGGATTTTACGTTCTCTAAAACTCAATTTGTTGGAAAACTTTCATAGTTGCCTGTGAGTACAAACAGACCCTTAACCATTGCTAAGTGGGAATAACCATTGCTAATGGGTATGAGGAAATAATGGTATAATGAGGAAAGCCAGACAAAATGCTGGCCTGAATACTTTTTCATGGGCTTGTCTTCATGTGTCTCTTGAACTGGGTAGGTTTTTTAGAGCCAGAGAAAACAGACCATCAGTAATTATACATTATTCTGAATCAACAGAATGCTTCCCTGAGGCTATTGGATTGAATAAGAATTTAGAGGGGGGAAAAAACCTGCTTACTTTTATACATTCAGAAAAAAAGACAGACATAAACCTTGATACGGATGATTATATTCTGACACCTGTTTTCCAACTTCTTTCTTACTTCACTAGTTAGCTGTTAGCGTACCCTTCAATTCTTGGAATTGGGGTTTTTTTTTTCTGATCTGTTTGTCCTTATAAACTTATAAGAATGGGAAGCTGGGGAAAACAATAGAGCACCAAGACAACTACTGTGATATTTTCAACGTTATCCTCTAGCTAGTCTGGTTAAAGTTATTGAAGAAAAGGTTATAATTTTATTTGGCATCTCTTCTTTGAAATGCCTACATATGCTGACTTGAAGTACATGAAGGGGCTACTTTTGCTCTTTTTTTTTTTCACCTGACTCATTTCAATATTCTAAACCACAGGATAGTGGGAGATTATGAAAATGGCTGTGTGGCCTTTTGGAAACAATGAAAATGGGGAATATTAAAGAAGTCAAATCATACAGGTTAACTGCTATACCCTCTTTTAAGCAAGTAGAAGGGAGCAATAGTGGTTTGGTGATGAAGGAGGGAAAAGTAAAATTATTTTCTGTTGCCCTCTCCACCATTAGGGAAAATGTGTGATTTTCTCTTAAAGTAAGCACTAAATAATCCCATTTTACAGTGTTCCAGACAGTTCCAGAGAGGAGTGACTAGTTATGCACAACCTAGTTCATTAAATGAAAATTGGAGATTTAACTTGTATTGGGAATTAAGCTCCACCTAGTTAACATATAATTTCTCACATTGCTTACACAAGAAGTTTACAGTTGTAAACATAACAAAAGTTAAACTTCTAGGGCAATTTGACACTTTCCTATATGGAAATAGGAATAAATACATATGTTATCGAAGTAATACCATTGTGAGTTCAGGCATCTTTGTTGAAATGGTATGTTTTCTTGAAGTGAGTAAAAATACACTTAACCACTGTTTCACCACTGGTTTGTTTACGTGTGCACCATCCACCCTGTTTGATGTGTCTCTTGTTTTACTCAATCTGTCTTGACAGTTGCATTTGAGTCTGTCTCTGGCTGCTGGTGGAGAAGCATCAAATAAGGGGGAAGAAATGATAGCCATTCATTCTCTGAATTTGCTGTTGAAAAGTATTGGAGCTACTCTAACAGATGTGGATGATCTTATTTTCAAGTAAGTTGTTAAAGGTTATTTATTAAATATTTTTAATGAAGCTACTACACATACAATAATTGGGTCCATGGTAAACTTTGCTGACTGACTCTAGTATAAATGTATGCAGCCTTTGGGGAAAGGGAGGAATGGAGGGAAGGTGGGATTTGAGCTCCTTTGTAGGAGAAAAGGGCTTCAGGATTATATGAAAAGAAAAAGAGAGATATTTAGAAGAAGGAAGGGTCCAACTAATGTGTGGTTACTTGTCTTTCAGACTTGCTTTTTTTGAAATTAAATATCAGTTCTACAAGAGAGATCAACTGATGAAGAGAGTTGTTAGACATTATAGTGAACAAGTAAGCTCCTTTAGTCAAGCCTTTGTGTAAAATTTTGAGTAATTATCTTTACAGAATGCAGAACATCAGAAAGAAAAGGTCAATGTCTCTGAAAACTACTTACTTTTTATTTCATGGTACTGAAGTGGGAATCTGGTGGCATATTACAACAATGTGAATACCAAAGTGTCCTGAAAATGTGGTTTAAGAACTTTAAATGATTGCTTCTGTTATTTTTACTTATTTTTATTCACCAAAGTATTCTGATAGTTATACCTACATATACTGTATCTTTTGCCTAAGACTTCTTCATTCTAGTAGGAGTAATTAGGTGAGTCCTCTAACAACTTACTTGGAAGTAAATTAAAAAATGTACCAGCCTTGGTTTCTAACATGGAACTATGTGTGTCAACAGCTAGTAACACTGCTTTTGCTTTTTCTTCTCCCCCGTCCCCCCCATGTTTTTTTTTTTAGCTTCTGAAACAGATGTATGTTCTTGTACTTGGGTTAGATGTTCTTGGAAATCCATTTGGCTTGATCAGAGGCTTGTCTGAAGGAGTAGAAGCTTTCTTCTATGAGCCGTTCCAGGTATGACTTCTTGATTCTTCAGTTATGTCTGAATAGTAGGCTGATTAAAGATACCTGTTGGCTTGTAGTTTCGTTGTCACTGTACACCCTGAACAGTTAAGAATGAGGTAATTTTTTATGTTAACTTTAAAGAAATAACACATTGAAATGGTATTACTTTCATCAGTGTAAAGGAATTACTAGGTTTTCTTTAAATAGATGCATACATGTATAGTTTTCTACTACTCATAATAAGTTTTGTTTTTAGGGTGCTGTTCAAGGCCCTGAAGAATTTGCTGAAGGCTTTGTAATTGGTGTTAAAAGTCTTCTTGGGCATACAGTAGGTATGTATCATATTGTAACTGTTGTAATAAATCAGGTTAAATCATGAATTGCTTTTAGTTTACCTTTTTTTATTATAATTTTGAAGGGAGAGTTATAATTTCAAAATCTCTACATGGTAATTTTTTTTGACAGATATTTGTCAGATACTATTGCCAGTATTCATGATACAGATAATTCATACCTAACTTAATTGAGAGCATCTAAATGTCTGTTTTGTAGACTGAGCAAAGCAAACAGAAACACTGTATATATAACTGAATTTATAACATGATGTAGATGAAAAAGGAAAAATAATTCTAATGGTTCTAGAATGTCTGGAGAAGCCTGAGAAGTGTTCTTAGGACCATCTACTCTTACAGTTACCTTAGATTTTTATTTAGCAACATGTTAGAAGAATTAGAAAAAATGTTTCCCTCCAGTATCCTATATAAGGTGTACTGAAGTGATATAAGGGTTACCTTTTGCTATATATATTGATTTCAGGTCACATCCATTCTCATGGATGACGTGTGGTAGTCACTCTGTGTACATTTGTAATATTGAAACTAGACATGAAGGAAAATTGCTATGAACTTTGTGGCTTCTTGTCTGTAGTCTGCTGTTAAATTGTGAAAGAACAGCAACTTCTGCTTTCTACCCTGTTCCTTCAGGTGGTGCAGCAGGGGTGGTGTCTAGGATCACAGGTTCTGTTGGAAAAGGCTTGGCTGCTATTACTATGGATAAAGAATTCCAGCAGAAACGGAGAGAGGAAATGGGTCGGCAGCCAAAAGACTTTGGTGACAGTCTGGCCAAAGGAGGAAAAGGCTTGTTAAGGGTATGAATTTGAAGTGGAGAATAATTTGTGTCAACTCTTAAACCATACTTAAAAAATTATCTGCAGGAAAGTTTGATGTCATCTTTATGAGTTCATGAACTAAACAGAAGAGACAAACAGGCAGTTGGTTTAGACTTAGTACACTGTGACAGTTTTAGTGTTTGAGGTCATGTTTTTGGCCAGCCTGAGAAACTGAAGTTAGAGTCTCAGAAAGGAGAAGTTCTCCTGTGCATTATGAATAGTTACTTCTGTTCAACAAATGTGTTATCTAATTCAAGTAACTGGACCCTTATTTTACCTTGCAGTCAATTCTGTCATCGGAGTCAGTTGACTGCAGTTATGATCTCTGGGCATGTGCTACATAGAATGCATAGAAATGGCTTTCTATATGCTGAGGTCATTAAAAAAAATATAGGTGTTCTTGATTTAAAATAATGCGGACATTAGACAAGTAGAATGTGTATAGAATTAAGTATGAGATTAGGCTGGAGAGACTTTTCTGCAATAGAGATTGTGCAACTCCTCTAATTTTTTTGTAATATAGGTTAATCTTTTCTGGTTGCTGAACGTTAGTGTTTGTTTCTAGTTGAAGTCTTAAGTATGAGGCATACCTCACGTGAAGTATTACTGAGAGATCTGTATCAGCCAAATGCAGATTAAATCTTCAAATATATTCTATCTGTTCTTACCATTCAAAATGAAAGCAGTCAACATTTCTGAGTAATTATAAGTAATAAACATTATGGACTTGTTTCTGATACCGTTTGCTGAAAATTGCTGTTACCTCAGTGAGTTTTTTTTCTTCTGCCTTAGTGTCATTGAACTAATTGACCTTTAAAGTCTTCCAGACAGTTATTTGATGCTGATATATGTTGAATATTTGATATCCCTCACTCAGGACTAGGAATTCTGGCAGCTTCCTGGTACTAGTGAAAGTGAAATAGTGACTTTCTTAATTATTACAAGGCTGATTACTGTACAAAAGATTCATTAGTCATTCTTGCCAGCATAAATGTTTCTTCAGTGATTTTAGGTTTTCTTCCTCTAACATTTCTCTCAGTTACAATTTTCTTGAATTTTAAGAAATAAACGAACAAAACCCAGACAAACAGTTTCCGATATTGAACTTCATTATAAAGTCACAAAATGATGGGAGACAATAGGCTGCCCAGCTGGATTATAGAATTCCTGTCTCTAAGTAGGAACTTAATTATCTCTCTCACTTCAGGGTGTTGTTGGAGGTGTGACGGGCATAATCACTAAACCTGTAGAAGGTAAGCACTGAGGTTGCCCTGCACTGCTTAAATGGTTTCCTGATATTTTACCATTTCTCTTGTAATTTTAAGGAGTAGCAATTGAAGCGTGGTGATGTGAAGGTGTAGCAAGATTATTTCTGATTCAAATATGACCTTATATGATGATTTGCTCAAATACATTAATAGCTGTTATTGGCTTATGACCATTTCAGCCATTATATGAATTAAGGAATGGTTGTCTTCGATGCATTTTGTTAGACCTGCTGTAGTACCCAATTTATTATTTTAAGCCAGAATAAAGAAACTAAAAATATTAAATTATGAAGTACCAAGTGAAAAAGGTTTTCGGGACTCCAAAAGTTGGAGAACACTGAAAAAACAAATTTGGTTTTATGCCTGATATCAGCATTTGTTTTTGTGAAGACTCTCACTTTATCAGTGTGTTAGATAATGGACACAATCCAAGAAAAAATGCCTCCTCTTAAAATTTGTGTCAAAGTAATTTACATGTTTGAAGTTAATTTTTACTGTGTTGTATTTTATAGGTTATTGGCAGATTATTTGAGGTGTAGTCCTTCTCTCATTACTGAATAAACACATGCTTTCCAAACACTGTCTTGGCTATTCCATAGTTAGATATCACCAGAAACATGTACTTTTGAGAGAGAAATAGTTAACTCCCATTATACTTACACATCTAAGAGTCTTAGATGATTTCATTACTATCAACCTGTCCAAATGGATATATGGGCCTACAGTCCATACTGAAAGTGTGAGAAGAGGAATCTGGTTAACTTTTCAGTTATTCTGGTTTTGGAGGCTGGTCAAGTGTTAAGTGAACAGCAGTGTGTCTGAACAGACAAGGAAGTCATGTGTGACTTGTCACAGAGGACTTCTTTAATGAGTGGATTGTGCAATAATCAATTGCTATGGACTGTTCCCAATACAAAACAGCTGTATTGCAGCCTGGAGCACTAATTTTTTAATTCTGTGGTTAATTAATGTCTTCAAGCAGGTTATTAAAACTATTTCTATTTCTTTTTTTGTTTGTTTGTTTGTTTTGTTTTTTTGTTAAAGGAGCTAAAAAAGAAGGTGCAGCTGGATTTTTTAAAGGAATTGGAAAGGGGCTTGTAGGAGTGGTAGCCCGCCCAACTGGGGGTATTGTAGATATGGCAAGCAGTACCTTCCAGGGAATTCAAAGGTAAAATGTTCAGGAAGTTTTGAATTACTTTCCATGTATTGTATTCCAGCTGGGAAAGTGGTCCAATAGTTACTCCACAATTATTTATGTTAAATACAATATGAAGTATGTATGTGACTGCCAGTAGAGGTTGTGGAGTCTCCTCTGAAGACTGTGAAAACCCACCTGGACATGTTCCTGTGCAACCTGCTTTAGGTGAACCTGCCTTTAGCAGGGAGCTTGGACTAGATCATCCCCAGAGGTCCCTTTCAACCCCTACAATTCTGTGATTCTATTATGGGGTTGAGAGATGTCTAGTAGCGTGTAATGAATGTTTTTTATGATCATCTCTGGAAATCGGTCCTTCAGAATACATCTTGACAGTGTTGTAGTTCATGCAGATGATAATTAGTCTATTTTCTTGTTTCACTTCCTCGTCTGGTCAGGAAATAAGAAATCTTCACTTTTGAGGTTGGCTGGTATACTGATGAATGCAGATATCTAAATGACATTTAAAATTACTGTAAAAAGTAGTTTAAGTTTTCAGAGAAAAACTTGCCAGTTTGAAACTTGTTTAGCAGTGCAGATCAGGGGCTTCTTACACTTCGAGGAAGTGGGCTATGTGGCAAGTGAAAGGGTGAGTTTTTAAAGACATATTGCTGAAACTCAGCATTACAGTCAGCTCACCAGAATACTGTCGCACTGTTTGTGGCAGGGTGGCAGAATCAACTGAGGAAGTATCGAATCTCCGTCCTCCGCGCTTCATCCACGAAGATGGCATCATCCGGCCGTACGATAGGGTGGAAGCCGAAGGTTATGATTTGTTTGAGGTATGACTTGCATTGTAAATACAGTTAAAATTCTCGAACCTAAAGGATTCCAGAAAGGATTTTATTACAGAAAAACTGCCAGGGATCTGTGGCCATTGTTACCAGTAGTAAAAACCTGCCCTGGCCTATTCCGTAAGGAAATCTGTATAGCAGAGAAGACCCAGTGCTTGCAGTAAGCTGAATGCAACCAGAAAACTGCAGCATTGCTCTGAAATTATCTTTTGCCTGTTATGTTCTCTAATTGCTTATCTCATGCCTATGGAAGGAGGAGGTAGTAGGATTAAGAATTAGTAGGATTACAATTCAAATATATGGAAACAAAACCATCTCAATATTCAGTTCTAATTTTTTACCTAACAAAGCTGAAGCTGGTTTACAAACTTAGCAACTTTTATATTGGATGTATAGAGCTTGAATTGTTTGGCATATGATGTAATTACTGAAATTGGGGGGTTTGGTTTTTGGTTTTTTGTTGGTTTGTTTGGGAGTTTTTTAGGTTTTGTGGGGCTTTTTGGATGGTATCAGTAGTTGAAAAAACAGTATGAATTTTCAAAATACCATCTTTTGGTTTTCCTTTATGTTGTTCTTCATAGCAGTATGTCATAGCTACAGGTATTGTTTGGACATTTGGCCTGCTTCTGCATCTGGATGTGGCTAACATATGACTGAGTAACAGTTGTTTTCAAGTACTAGATAACCAGAATCCAGTTCATTTCTATTTTGGCCTTCATGTTTTTAAAACTTACCTTAAAATGCTTTTTTTTGTTGCCAAGACAACTGTCTACATTAACATTGTAAGACCCAAACTTGCATATTTATACTTTCTTCTAGATACTCTTTTAATCCTTATTTCCTATTCTGTTTCTAATGTGTCTTCTTTCTCTTTCTCTCCTGGCATACGCAGCAAGAACTGGAGTAACAGAGTAAACACTTTCCATATTTCTTTTCTATTTCTGTCATGGTTTTTTATCTGCCTTAAGAATTTAGATTAAGGGCATGATTGCATTTAACATGTCCTCTCCCCTTCATTCATGTTTTTACTATGTATCACTGTTTCTTGTTGTCCAGGCTAAGAAAACAAACAAGTACCATTAGATTAGTAACTTGAAAAGAGACAAGGAGGGTTTGTTTCCTGTATATTTGTTTTTCAAAAGATGCTTAGCTCCTTATGAATGGCAACAACAGAAGGCACTTGGACAAAAAAAAAATTGTGGTAGGGTAGATGCTGAGTTGGTTCATTAGTGTTCTGTTAGAGCTAGGGCTGTGGATGAAGGGAGAAAGCAACGTTCTTTACTTGTGCAAAATGTGAAATAGTGATACTGAACGGAATTCTCGTCTGTGAAAATGCTTTTAATTTTGTGATATAGAAATACTGTTTCCATGTAAATGTCAAGAAAACTTTCACTTGTGGTTTCTGTAATATCCAGTAGGCCTGTCATTTATACATGAAGCACTATCACTTCAAGTTATTACTACTGCTACTTCATGAAATTTGATCATTTAAAAAATACAGACAGCTCAGTTGACAGAATCTTCTTGGCTTTGCTGTTCACCATACTTAAATGTAAACTTCTAGCTGTTAAGGTGAATTTGCATATCTATCTATATATAAAAATCATATGTTTCTAAATTAAGTGATGCCTAAATTTAATTTCTAACACATCTCCTAAATGAACAAGCTAAGCTTAACAAACTGTTCTCAGATCAAATTGTTTGCCTACATGAAAATACATTGAGCAACACACCTCTCTGCTGCTAGTGCCTCTTGAGAATTTAGTGGTCAATAGTCAGTTTATTTAGTTTAAAATGGCTTTTAAAAGTAAAACATTTAGTGAATTTTTATTTCAGCTAATTAAATGAAGTCATTGTGGTATACTAAGTAGATGAAAGTTCTTCCTATAATGAGGTTTTTATTTTTATTTTTTGCAATATGTTTTTCCATGTATCAAAAAGGAAAAGGTAGCACAATTAGCACTGAAAGTGGGATATTTTGCAGTTCCTGCACACCTAATATTTGTATTTTTCTTAGATCTAAATGATGCAGATTGGAATTGTATAATGACCAAGAATAAATCCTCTGTATAGCTCACTAAATAGAGTTTCTTCCTTTCAAAAGTCAGTTGAATACAGGTTTTGGGGTTTTTAGTTTTTTGGGTTTGTTTTTTTTTTTTTTGTTTGATGAGGTTTTTTCAGTGGGGGGGTAGGTGGGGAATGTTTTGTTTGTGGTTTTTTTTGTTTGGTTAGTTTGGTGGGTTTGGTTTTTTGTTTGTTTTGCGTTTTTTTAACTTACAAATTTTGGTTGTGCTGGAGGTTAGCGTTGGGAAGGTTTTGCTTTCTAAAGTGAATTACAAGAACAGGATATTTAACAAGGGAGAGGAGACAAAGCCAGTTTTATATGCATGTACAAATTTAATTCCAAATGACTTGCAGGTACTAGGGCTGCTTATTTTTGTATCCAGTGTTGACCCAGTGTTACAAGTAGTTTAGCCAGAATCCACACCCTCTCATCTGTTTTAACTAACTTTAATGCACATATCCCTGCATGTCTAAATAGATGCTTACAAGGTTAAAACCTTGTAAGGTTACCTTAAGGAACAAATGCCTCAATATTATCCAGTGGTTGGACAAAAACGTCTTTCACTTGAGTACTCACTTCTATGTGGAATATAGATGTTGGTAGACGTTAGAGCTTGACTTATGAAGTGTATATATGTATATATCTTAAAAGACAAGTTACTTTTTTCCACTCTGGGTTGTTTGTTTGGGTTTTTTGGCTTTTTTTTGGCTTTTTTTGGTTTTTTGTGAAAAATACAAAAAACCCCAAACCAGTAGGCAGATGGAGTAGACCAGTTCAGTTGTGTATACTTGCTTATGCAGTGCATTTTCCCAAAGTATTGGATCTGATGTATACTGGCTATATAGGGATCTGTTCAGTCAATTCAGAAACCTAGAAAGTCAGATTTGATGTCTTGCTGGCCACGTCTCTAGCTCGTGCAGGGAGGCTTAGTAGTACAGCATGTGTTTTGTTCAACATAAATGCAGAGTGTGTATAGCTGGAGAAATCAAAGAACAGATAGGTCAAAGCTAGGAGAACCGGTTTCCAGGGAAGAAGTTCCCATGAGTTTCAAGCCTTGTATGGGGCTTGTTTGGAGTTGATGAGATTTGCTGGAACAGGTAATGCATGCCTCGTGGCTTTGTTAGTCTTTGTCTTTTAATATGCAGGTATTGCTGCCTGCACTGTCTTCTAACCCCAGCACTTAGGGTCTGACATGATGCAGTTCATACATTATTCAGTGTCTATGGCGTTACTTTGTTTCATTTCCCAGTTAAAGCATGGAGCTTTATAAAGAATGCAGAACACTTGATGAATAATTGAGACGTGGTGGTGAGACAGGGTTGTGTGGCAGAGAGAATACTATGCTGGGTTTCAAGAAACTGCAGATCCTATTTATGGTTGAATCGTTCTGCTGCTGTATAAATTTGCACTGGTTCTTTCATTTCCATATAAAATAAGAATGAGCTGAGCTTCTTTGAAGTGCTCTAGTGTTCTCATGAAAATAAAAGCTTTTGATAAAAGATGCCTGAATTTTCAGAGAGTGCAGATCATGGAGTACTTTGCATCAAATGCAACCCCTTTTTTTACACAGTGCCACCTTTTTACATAATGCCACCACCATTTTGCTGATGTCTATCAGGTGCATTGAGAATAGCTCTGAGAAATACTGCATCTCCGAGGCACAGAGCTCAGTGGGAACTCTCACTTGAGTAACATCCTGCACGTAAAATCTAAAAATACTATTGGGATTGTTTCTGAAGTTAAAAGAAGCAGACTTTCTCTCTAAAGCTGGAGTTGAAGTAAAGGAACATTCTTATGAATAAATCCTTTTTAAATACGTGGCATGTCTCATTTATGAATATCCAACAAAAGGATTCAGAATGTGGAGTGCAACCTTTGAATTACTGTATTACAGGACAGTGGGTTTTGTATTTCTTGCATTTTTACTTGCTTTTAAAATAGCTATGGTTCAGGTGTTTTGATTTTAGTCGTATGCTGCCATCTCTCTTCTGATGTTTTGAAGAGACCTGTACATAAGTAGTCTTTCTAGCATTTATTGTTTTTTCTTCTCATGTATGTTTTACAGTTGCAGAAATGTGTAAGGTGATCAGAAAGTGATATAGAGATATATATATTTTTATACAAGATGTGGATCCTATATTTTTGGTTGCTGGAAAATGGTGGAATTAATGTTTTTTAAAACGTCTGTCACTAGGGAGCAAATCCAGGAAAACACTGTGCTGAGGATTTAAACCCTTGAATGTTAATTTGGAGCTTGCAGGAATTTGGGGTCAGTTGCATTGTCTGATGATGCTTTAAGTCATTCGTTAAACTTTTAAATATATGAAAATAAAATGCAAATGTGAGGAAATGTTGAAGCCTGTTTCTAATGTAACCTGAGTTGACAAAGAGCTTTCCATTTTGGGAATCTTAGCTGCACAGAGTTCTTAGCCTGTGCCGTTGATTACAGACAGATAAATGTGGAGTCAAGTTGAGCTTCTTTTGTCAACTTGCCAGTTTTATACGTCCAGCTATGGAAACACAAAAGTAAACCTATCTTTACAAGGAATAACTAAAAACCTACTGAATTTTTAGTTCTATCCCAGAAATTGATTCTCAGTGGTTTGTCAGAAACAACTTGAGTAACTTACTGTCATACAGAGGCTGAATTGCCCAGTAGCGGCTGTAAAATGAACTGCAGATCATCTCATTTTTCTCGGAACAACATCAAGCCAATTTTGGGGTACCAGGTTGCAGGCATTTGCTAAAGGTTGCTGTGAGGGGCATGCGTTCTGCACCCAGGCAGAGCACGTCCAGCCCTCGTTCTTCCTCCTGTCTCCTCACGTTCCTACGCTGGAGCAACGTGGCTCCCTCACGACAGATGGGCTGGTGAAGAAGGCGATTGTACCTGCTCTGAGTGGAGAAACCTAACGTTCCTTGATGTTGTGCCTATGTAACTCTTTGCTGATTCTACTAATTAAACATTGTATGCAAGTGCAATGCGTATTTTGCAAGGATTTTTTTTGCACTGACTTAGCAGTCTTACTGATAGGGGGTAGAGTTTGAGATGTGTATACCATAGGCAGAATTTCAGCACCTCAGTTGGTATTTCTGGTAATAGTTGAAAGCTCTTCATCTTAGCAATAAATGATAATTTGTGACCTAGGAAGACACTAATGGGATTTTCTGTAAAATCTTCCATGGGTGTCTGTTGTAATTTTTCAGTATAAAGGGCTGACAGTTGTCAGACAAGATAACCAGGTTAGTGACCCTGACCGGGCTTTTCTGCCTACTATGCAGTGAAGCCCTGTGTTGGTTAGAAGTTCCTTGAGGATAAATGGAATGCGTAAGTTTTTACTGGCTGGAGTCTTGGGGCATAGTCCTGGGTATCCTCTTTTGAACACTTGTTTCCAACGTTGAGGCTATATAATCCAGCTGCTCTACTGTTACCAGTATTGTTGGCTCCTGAACATTCTCTAGTTGGTTATGAAAACTTGACAGAATTCCAGCATCAGTGGCACTTGGATTTTCAGGATCAGAGACATGAGATGATTGAAGTATAGGAATGTATGTATTGCATATTACAACTATGCTTAGCTTTGCACTCTGAGATAAATGAAGAACTAGCTTTAAACCTGATGTGGATATTCTTTGTTGCATTTTTTTTTTCATGCTAAGAGTTTACATCTTTATATGTAAAAATGTCTGGTTTCCACAAAGAACAGGGTAAGCATGGGGGGTATTTTAGGGACTTCCCACGGGAGTGTTCTGCTGGTAGTTGGTTTTAGAGAAGACATGTGTGATATGGCACTGTTACTATGGTAGGTTTGTTACCCAGAGAATTCATGATCTCTGCATTTAGTACAACCTGTGTACAGAAAAGGTTCTTTAGTAAAAATATGCATTTACTGTGTATATAATAATTACAGTTGTAAAGTGAATTCTAGCCACTTTACAGATATAAATGCAAACAGGATTATAACAAAATCTATATATAATTCCAATAGACCATTTCTGTCCTGAAAATCAACATGAGGAATATCCACTCAATGCTTCAGAAGCCTGATCTTGAGGTGCATTGAGTATTTGTTACTTGATGGTTTATTTCTAAGGGTCTGAGTCCTGTGCTGCCACATTTTAAAGGTGCCATTGCAGGGTTTTGAATCAAGTCTGCAGCGTGGGGTATAAATAATGAACATTGCTAAAGAGTTACTAGCATAGAAAGGAGATTAAAGCTGAAGGAATGTCTGATACTGCAGTGTCAGTTCCACCTTTTGAGGGGAACAGATCAGACTTTTCAGTGACTCAGCTTCAGGACCGAGAACACTGAGAGCCTGCCTTTAAAGACCCAGTTCAGTGAGATAACTTTTTAAAAGGCTTTTGAACTGAAAACACTGCTTCAAGTTTTATTTTACAGCCCCCAAAATACTATCTGTTTCAGAAACTGCACATCAGAAAGCTGGAAAGAGAGACCTATCGATACCATTGTGTACTTGGGAGAAGCAGAAGAGGAAACCTTATTGTTACCAATAGGTATTAAGTTTTTAAAGCTCTCTAAGGGCTTGTCTTGGTTTCAAGTCGGTATTAGACACCTGGCTAAATCTAAACTTACTGGTATTCTCTGCTTCTGTACTTTCCTTATCTGTTTTCTTCTTGATTTTTCATATAATTTATTTTGTTTCCTTTATGGAAAATGTAATATGGTAACGATGTCAATACTAGATGCTAATTTAGAAAGACAGTTTGTTCTGAAGTCAGGGACTCTTTCATGATACTTTGAGGGAAACACTCTTTTTCTCTTTTTCAAATTAGCTTATAAGTGTTAGCAGTCAAATATGGTTCCACTGTGACTGAGTGGGTACTTAAAATCCACATAGAAAATGCCTTCTCAAACACTACTTCTTTTTGGGGTTTGGTTGGCTTAGTTTTTTTGGTCGGTTTTGATTGGGTTTTTTTATTTTGTTTTCTTTGGTTTTGGTAATTTGGGGGAGGGGGAGATGTTGGTTGGTTGGGGTTTGTTTTTTGGTTTGTTGTTGTGGGTTTGTTTTGTTGTTGGGTTTTTTTTGTCAAAGTTCTAGTTCCATGGTGAAACTGAGTATTAATTCCTTTCTCCTGAACAGGAGAGTGATATGTGTAAAAGAAGTAGAAATTTTAGGCCATTTAACAACAGACTGGGATTACTTATTTGAAGACTTAACATGCTGTCCCTACTATGAAGCAAATGTTTTAAAACTAACTGTTATGGTAAGAAAAGCATGATTTTAATTTTTTTTCATTTAACACTATTTAGAGGTCCAAACATGCTCTTAACTTACTTATGGTTCTGACTGCTAACTTTGGAACTATGAGTCAGGATTTACTTAAGATTTCTTGAAAATGTGAGTTAGGTTGGACGGAGGCCACACTGAAATCTCATCTAAAGTTGACATTCAAAGCATTTAAGTATCATATTCTGCATTCTTGTTTTGTGAGTCACCTGAACATTTTTGTTCCCCTCTGCAATAGGATCAAAGGATGTTCCAAAGGAAGGACAGTACAGGTCACGAATGTGTAAAGACAGTTCAAGTTCAGGATGAAACTACAGCAAGGGTATATTCTTTTTTTTTTTTTTTCCTTTCTTCTTGCCTTATGATATTGTTAACAGTTGCTGAAACTCAGCATGTAAAAAGATGATAATATTCAGGGACCTCTTCTGGAATAGGCTGCTGTGCCTGAGGACTGCTTGCCATATTTTCATGTTGAAAAATGAGTTTAACCAGGAAAACTATGAGACAAGATAGTCTAAAGCATTTAACAGAGTGTATGCAATAATAAATTAAGGTTGAAGTTGTATAGTCTTAGTTTTGTGTATTAAAACTCATTAAAGAAAAATAATTCAGCTTACTAAAGGACTAGATGAAGTTCATTGTAGTCTCTAAGACTCAACATACCTCTGAATTCTGCTGCCTCATTATTTCAAGATCGCTGGACTAACGCAGTAAGTGTACCTTGTGTGCAAAGATTTCCTAAGATTTCTGATGAGGCTGGTTTATTTTGGGAGCTTTAGTTCTGTGACTGGCTGGGTCTAATAGGTAACTCACATAAGCTGCAATAGCAATTTGTATAAATTCCAGGATGCTTCAATAACAGAAAAATGTACTTGGGAAACCATGCGCCTTACTGCAGTTTTGTATCAGATGATGAGAGGGGAGAAATTCTCCCTGATGTCAAAAGGGAAATAAGTTGGATCCACAGCATCTTGGAAGCACCCTTGAAATTGTTCCTCCAGTAAATGGCAAGTTGACAGCTAGGAACACAATAGGGGCCAAATTGCTTATATTAAATTGATTTAGCCTTCGAAAAGAATGGGTTAGACTAGGAAGGTAAAAAAAACCCCTGCCCATTTGGAGGCACTTCTTTTTTAATCTACTGGAAGCGTTTATATTATTTCTTCACTGTCTCTTGTCTAAACAAAAAAGTTTGTTTAGATTTTTCTTATCTTGTGTCTTCCACATCACACTTCGGTTAGCTAATTTAAATCCTTTTAGTTTGTCTCTGTCTTAGTGTTATGGCCAAAGCTGGAACATTATACAGAACACACAGGTCACACTTGAAGGATACTTCTTTGTGTTTAATTCCCTTTTTTCTCTGTTATTGCCTAACTGCATATTTTTTTACTAGCATTTATGCTGGTATGTATGAATCGAAAATACATTTTCTGTCCTGAAATGTAACACTAACCATTTACCTTCTGTGCATTTCTGTCTGTTGAATTTATCAGGATTACTCTTAATTTTGCATCTCCTTGCTTTGCATAGATCCCACTTGTAAAACCATACTAATTTTATAGGAAGAAACAAAAAAGTATGCTTCACAACTAATTGTCATTCCTGTGAATATTTCTGTGATGTCTTTTGTATGTGCATTACAGAAATGTCTTTGAGATCATGTTAGGGTTATCAGAAACTTCCTTGTTCTTCCTATCTCCCCTAAAAAAAACCAAATAAGGGGTTTAAGTTTGTCCTTCTTTAGTCCCTTTGCCCAGCTTCCAGGAGTTGTCATAAATCCATAATTGTTTGAAGTACTTCAGGTATACCTGATGCATGTTATTTGTCCATCCAGCTTGACATTCTTTATTTCAATATTCATTATTGTATAAATGAGTTTTACTGAAATCACGGATAAAAAAGCTCTCACAAGCATTTAAAACACTTCTGCTTTCACTAAATATTGGAATTACTCTGGTAAAAAATCAGAGTGACCATCCAAGCTCCTTGAATATATTTGGTTTGGTTAGGGTTTTTTTCCCCTCCTTAGGCATTTATACAGATCACATTCACATTTTCTCAGACTAGCCATTTATCATTATGTTAATATTATGAATACATATTTTATGTGTAAGGTACAATATATTTGCTGTTAGACAGTTGAGACGAGATGTGTTTTAACTGTTAGATTGGGTTCAAGAACTAAATAAAAATTACTACTTTAGTTACATTGCTTTGTTCACTTAAGTTGTTTCTAATTTTAGGGTTACTGTTAGGTTCATTTTAATTTATCCTTTTATGGATTTCAATTAACTATACAGTTTGAGAATGCTCTTCATTGTAAATATTTTCAAAAGTGCCTGCTATCCTTTATATTTACTTTTAATTATAATGAATGATTCTCTTATATTTCTGGGTAATGATAATGCAAACTTCTTGGTTGTTTGGCGTGAACTTAATCCTCTTCTGAGGCTTTTTACCTCAGCCTGTATCTAGTAGTTAGTCTCTCAATACTTTTCTGTTCATTTTAGCAGAGGAAAAAAATTGCTTAGTTCAATCTGATACTATGTTTTTCTCAAAAGACTTTATTCTTAACAGCATTTAAACTTTTGCTAAAAGCAAGGTATTGCAACAGGAGCAGAGGATGTCAAGAATTGACACATGCCAATTAATGGATCTAGTATGTTGTATTACTTGATCACTGGATTTATTTAAGAGACCTTTAATCTCCTAATACTGAAAAATTGGAAAAGGCAGGAGGAATGCAGCCTTACATTTTTGTTAGTGAATATTACTTACTGTTAAATGGCTACTTACAGTGTGAAACAGCAGTTAGCATTTATGTATATTAAAAGTACAGGCTGTAATTCCCAGTTGTGTAGGCTGACTGGACACGAGTTTAATGCTGGATCTTTAAATGGCCTGACTTTGAAAGCCTCCAGAGTCGATAGTATTGGAAATGTCATTTACTTATCTGTTTAAAACTAGATCATTTGTGCTGAGGTGCTGCCTGATGAAGGTTTATCTACTTAAGCGTGAAAAACATTATTAATGCTACAACTTAAATAACCAGAGTAGATTGACAACATCACTGAAGCTTTTTCTGAGTTGAATATTATGCATGTGAATCAGAAGCTATGTATCTACCTTAAAAAAGCCAGTGCCTATGTAGATTTTAATGCTTATTGATTTAGCCATTTTTAGTAGCATCCTATGGAAGAAAACTACAGATCGTGTGCTTCAATTTTCTTTCTTTCAATATGGTGCTTTACAGAGGATTTGCTGTGCCATTCAGGAAGCGCAGGCAACAAGAAAACAACAAAAACTGGTGAAGCAAGCATCATTGCAGTTGAAGAAACCACGAACTCTATCTTGATAGTGGCAGGATTTGTTGGGTTTGATCTTCGGTATGCAATTTAATCCCTAAAATTGATTAGAAGTAACATGGAAACATTGTGCAGAAAGTAAACTATCTGAGGTCTTTTTTCAAAGTTAATAGCCATCAACACTTTAAGAAGCTGTGCCTCTTCCTAAAACTATGGATTTCATTATTTAAAATATGCATTAAGTTACAACTTCTGCTAAAATATTTTCCCACTCTCAAATTTTCTTCACTTTTTCCTGTCAGGTTTTCTTGTTAAATAGATTCCAAAATAAAGTAGTTATCTGATTTGCTCTCGGAGTTCATGGTTTACAGACAGGTTGTAGTAATAGTAGTTATATTTTTTTTTTATTTTTTTATTTTTCAAAATGAAGTACTTATGTTACTGATTGAAACTAATAAACTTCTATTTTTGGCAGCGTTCTCTTTAATAAAGAAGTGTACTCAACTGTGCTACTATACTTCTATTTCTGTGTACTTTTAGAAGATTCTGCACTGGAGCAACGTAAGAACGAATATGAAAGAAATAGGCTATTATTGTCTGGATATGCTTACCTTGGAATGTTGTCACTTACACCGTAAATGAAAATCTGCAGTTGAAAAATGGAAAATAGTATTCACCTGTCATATGCATGTATATGGCTTTGACTGTATCACTGTAGCTCAAAGACTTCTCCAGGAGGAACAGCATGCTGGTTTTAGACAGCATTGTATGACAGAAGCTTAAATAGAAATAATTTGCTTTCCATATTTCAGCGTGTGGTTTTTCCACTGGGAGAGTGCCATTTCATTAAGCTAGGAGTCACTTCTGATACAGTATTTTTGTTGCAATTTCTCTTCCTGAAAACTGTTAGCATTCAGTTTAGCAAGATATTTAAGCACACTTAAAGCATACGCCTAGTTCTTAATGGTATGAGTAATCCCATGAAGTTCACTGCCCAAGTTCTGTTCTTAACATTAGGCACATACATAAGTTACTGCCTGGGTCAAGGACTTTTTAAGCAAACAGATTTGAGTTCAGTGATAAATGAGCCAATGTCCCATTCTGTCAGTCTTTGGCTGTTGAATAAGATAGTGTCCTTGCAAATACTTCCTCCTGAAAATTTGCTCTTTCCAACTGGCTCGGAAAAAAATGATTTCTGTTTTCTTATTTAATTTTGTACTAGATATAGCTATAGAAACAAACTTGGGGTGGGGGTGTGATGATATTCTTGCACAGATCTATTCAGTAAGTGGAGCAAGTGTGGGAACTAGGCCTGGATTTTTAAACTCTGCCTATTATTTAAGGGTTGGTGGCTTCTATAAATGTACTCTTAACCTGTGCCTGTGATCCCACCAAAATTAGAAAGCTGAAGATATTTGTAAGGAAGCTGCCAAACACAGAACTTTCAGTGGAGCTGTAGACATATCTTACTGCTATTGTATGCACAACGTTCTTAATCTGGTTTGCTATGATGGAAAAAATGTGGTACGACCTTTAATTCTGTGATATCACCTATTTTCTACTCAAACATTAACAAAGGATGTATGTATTTTCAAGCCTGTGGTTTAAAAAAAAAATCCAATAAATTTTCTATGCAATTATTTGTGCTGTGATTTTAAATGTTGTTATTTCTAGAATGTTATATGCTGTTGGTTTGCCACGTGTTGCTGGCACTACATGGAAAAAAAAATTATTGGAGTATTAGCATACTGCAGAACAGCTTTCAACAACTTCTTTCAGCTTGGTTTCTGGCATGTAATGGATAGTTGTATGTGTACTACCTCTTAATTCAGAGTTGAAAATAGATTTCACTTGAGTCTATTCTCAGTGCATGTTTAGCCGTTACCATATGCCTATTTTGAGGTGGAGAGTTGGAGCTTAAAACAGTTCTGATGACATGTCTCTGATTCCAGTCTTCTGCTTGATGCA
Source organism: Actenoides hombroni (assembly GCA_024336885.1). Taxonomy (NCBI): domain Eukaryota; kingdom Metazoa; phylum Chordata; class Aves; order Coraciiformes; family Alcedinidae; genus Actenoides; species Actenoides hombroni. The sequence goes on from WUAM01000299.1 coordinate 5,343,331, forward strand.
GTTCTGTACTTCCTCGTTTTAATTTATGAGCTTTCTGGGTTGAATTGTAAACACTAGGTACTTTAATTTCTCACTGTTATATGTGGTTAGGTACAATGAAGTAGCTTGCTAGTTACAATAGCCTCAAGAAGCAGTAGGATTCTACAGAACAGGTTTTTTTATTTCAAAATGCATGTCTTTGCGTTTTGGGATTTCTAGCTGGTTTTGAACTGGTGGATGGCACTAAAAATTCCAGTTGAAGTAGTAATGAATGACTACCTTTAACACTTGGATCAAGCACTCAGGAAGACATGAGAGAGATCATTTGCTACAGAATTCCATTTCTTGCTTAGATGAAGATAGTTCCGTGTTTATTTTTTTACCAATAGGTTTCCAGTGCTTGTCCTGTGCTTTCCTCAAGTGCTCCATCCCATTTTACCATGTGTCCTTCTGCTTATGCTCTTGTTTGGTTTTTTTTTAACCCAGGCTTTTGCATTGCTGCATTCTTTCCAGCTGCCAATACCATTGGCTGTACCTAGGCTTTGCTCTTGGACTTTGACAGCGCTCTTTTCCAGCTCCCTTTCCACTCTATTCCTTAAGCTGATGCATCTTCTTGAAGTGCTGGCTGCAGGAGTTAAAGACAAGGAGGGTCTCTCGTCTAATTACTACACATATGCCCAGCATAAGAATAGCTGCAGAATTGAATCCTGTTTAGCTGCTCTGTAGAGATGAGGCATTGTTGGGGTAGAGTGTGTGCTCCAGAAGTGCTGAATTTCTACCAGATGCTGCAAAGTGAAAGAGCTTTTTCAAGTGTTTTGGGGGGTTTTCTATTTTGTTTGGGTTTTTTTTTCTTTTTAGTGTCTGGCAAAAAAGTGATTTCCCATACCTGTGAGATTTTATGTTTCTATGAAGCTCTAGAGTTTCACTATTACTGAACTCACAAGTTGGTAATATTGTTGAGACCTTCTTAGACCTTTTCGTACAACAAGCTCCCAAAAGTTTTTGCTGTCTCATAAGCCACGTTTACTGAAGATAAGACATGGCATAGTAGCTTATTAATTAGAACTCCAAACATCTAGATCACGCCTGGAGCCTGGCTCCCTGCTTTGCTTCAGATACCCCATTGCTTCCTGGATCATTGTAGGTTTCTTTGTCTCTTCAGAAGCTCTTTTTTTGTTTTGTTGTTGTTGTTGTTGCTTTTTTTGTTGGTTTCTTTGCTTGTTTTTGTTTGTTTGTTCCCCAAGGCCTGGATGGGTGTTTGCAACCCTTTCCTCAGTCTTTTGCTTGAGCTGTATCCTTCTTTGTGAAACTTTCTCAGTCTTTTCTGTCCTGCCCTTCCTCCCCCGGCATGCTCCGTTCTTCTAGGTGTAGTGTACATTCTGTTCTTTCTCAGTGTACATCTGTCTCAATCTAATAACCATTTTTAAGGACAGGAGCAGAAAATGATCATAAAATCAAACTGTTTCATCTAAAAATATGTTCATATGCTTTTGCTTATGACTGTAGAACCATCTAATGCTTTACCAAAAAAAAAAAAAAGTCAAAGACATGAGAATGTTTGGAATAGGTAATGGGTGTATGTGGTTCTTCCCAGCGTGGTGCTAGTCTACTTAACTATAGGCTTTTTTAGCAAGTATTTTACATTGATAGTTTTCATTGAACTTTCATCCAATCTGGAGACTATTAAGTCTTCACATGCTGACATGTTATGTTTGGAAAATATGATCAGCTTCTTTATTTTGGTCCATTTTGCTGTTCACTGTTTAGAGGGATTTTTAACGTCTCTTTCAGTGGGAATTTTAATTGGCTTTTATTCAGACTTTTTCCGCTTAAAAGTACACTGTATTCATTAGGTTTATTAAATCAGTCATTCTCTACAGTATTGCAGTAACCAGCCACTTAAAGCTACTTAAGTGAACTTTTTCAAGCAGCAAACACCACCCCCTTAACGCTCCTAAAAACACTCAGATTGTGGAATCTCCATCCTTCTAGGCAGCCCAAGTCAACATGGTCCTGGAAAACCTTCTCTGACTGACTGGAGCTGGACTATGCAATCTCAAGAGGTATCTTCCAACCCCAACTACGATGTGATTATTTCACAATAAGAAATCTAAAATACCCTTTTCTCCCTGAAAAAAAAACCAACCCAAAAAACCCCCAAAAAAACCCAAAAACCCAAACAAACAAAAAAAAACCAAAAAGAAAGAAAACCCCAAAACTCTTCCTTGACCTAATTTAAATTACACCCATCAGAAAAACATTATACCATTTACCATCATGTTTAACCATTTTCTCAACACGTGCAGTCTGGAAGAATGTGTGGTTTATTGTAGACGATGAACAGAGAGTGTTTTAGTAGTAAGAGTTTAGATAGATTTAGAGGGGATTAATTCTGAAGCTGAAGGAGGGCATAAATTAAGTAATTCATCCTAACAATCAAGGTACCAATATTTTTATTTCATTGCTGGCAGTAAATTCACTTTTCTTGTAGTAATGCAATTGCACTAGGTATATCCTACTTTTGGTCTTTGGTTGACAACAAGGATTATTTATATAGGGGGATCTTGGGTCACTCAGTGTATTTAGAAATCAAACAGAAAGCATTCAATGTTAAAACTTGAAAACTGACTTGTGAAACCTTTTGAAACTACCTAGCATCTGTTTAACGAAATAATTCTTTCAACAGCTCACAAAGTCCCGTTTAGTCAAACCTGAGTGTGAAGACTTAATTTGGAGTAGATGCCAGTGGACTGACCACTTCAAGAGAAATTTTAACGTAAGAAACAAGTGGAGAGATTTGAGAATCAGCACATACAACTTCAAGTTCCACTGGAAAAATCAAAGCTTTAGTTGCTGTATTAAAACTTGCTGGACAAAGGGATGCTTTTGAGGGAGAGTTACCTGTTGAATGTACAACGTCGCACAGCACATGAAGGGCAGACTGAAGAAGAAAATTAAAAAAATAGATTATTAGACATCTAGATATAAAATTTATTCCAAGTATATGAATATTATTCTGTTTGCTAATGATTCTGATGCAATTCCCTTGTGTGGAGTATGAATCTCATTTGCATGATCACTAAGTAACAATGATGTAAATACACGGATCTCCAGACTTGAGCGTTTATTATTTCTGCTGCAATTTCCACTTGTTTTGGAGTTTTGAAGATGTTTGTCAGCAAATGAGACGGTAGCTTAGTTATCTTCAGACACCTGACTTGTCTAAAGGAGAAAAGCTTACTAATCAAAGAAGAAATAACTCTGGAAAGGAAAGACTTGGTCTGAGGGAACATCTGAATTTAAAACTTGATTTAGTTCATTGTATCCTCACCCTTCCTACATGTCAACAAGTTAACTTCTACATTGAAATGATTTAATATTTGTTATTTATTTTATAGTGGGAATGTTCACTCTCTATCCTGATCTAGTCTTTCGTTTGCATTGGGCCGGGGAGAAGGGATGCAGGAGGAATCCTGTAATATTGGCATGGTAGGTTGAGAGTGAGGGAAAGTAAAAGCAGGATGGTGATAGATCTTTATTTAAAGGTAAACAATTGGTAAAAAGCTAATCTGATGCATTGAAATCCTGTTATGAATAAATTTTAGATTAGTAACTGGGAAAATGCCACGTCTAGCTATGAAGACAAACAGTGCTACCTGAAAACAATACTTGTGGTGAATTTTAACAAGGAAAAGACTTTTTTGTTTGGATTTCAGTCAGGGAGGCAGAGCCATTCCCGGACAGTTTACTGAAGTCAGCAGATGGAACACTGAAAATTATCTTTACTGGCAATATGACACCACTCAGATTCCAGTGTTCACTATGTGTCCACGTTGTTTCTAGACTCTGCTGTTTATCAAAGGTAAGCCCAGTGTAAGAATGTATAGTTCTGAAAAATGCTTGTCCAAAACAAAAGACTTGAAAAATAGGCAAGCTGCTTATGCACTGTGTAATGTAGCATACTTCTAGGGATTTGAAACATCTCCCCATTCAGGTATGGCATAAATTCATCTCATACATAAAGCTTTTGAATAAATCACTTAGCTGTGCAGATGCTAGTCTCTGCTCTGATAAATGTGGCCCTGAATCTGCCCTTGACTGAGTTCATGTATGAGGACTGCACTGTGCTTATAAAGCTTCCTCTTGTATTTATTCTTGTCTTGGCTTCTGGCTGTGCTTTCCATTTCCCTGCTGGAAAGAAACTTGCTGTTGACTTAGAATTACGACTTGGGATAAGATGCTCTTAAAGAATCCAAAAAGACTTGTGCAACTGATTCCATAGGATTGTTGCAGGTTAATTATCAGTAAAAGCAGGACAGAAAGTATCTTGAAATTAGTAACTTAACACTTAAGCAACCCAGCTTTAGACATTATCCTCTCTTTAAAGTTACATAATCAAATAACAAGTGAAAGTTTAGTAAAAAAAAAAAAAAAGGTGGAGCAATTGTACAATTTTTAAAACTCAGATTAGTGTTAGTAGACTTGTCATGGGGACAATCCTGGAGAAACTTTTCTTCTCAATTTAAATCCCAGCTAGCTGACTTTTTTTTTCCTGTACACTAAGACAGAGCACATAAACCCTGAGTAATTTTGATGCTGGTAAGCATAAAAAAGGTAGACATACTCGAAGTTTTTCTGAAATCTTAAAACAGAGCATATTACTTAAACTTCAAGCTAATTACAAAGACTATTAAAAAGTTTTCATCACTGTGGTATAACAGAAATCTGTGTGTGAAATTTGATAAATGACTATGTGTCCTGGTTTCAAATGATGAGATGCTACTGTAAATTGTTATTTCATTAGTTACCCACAAGGTGGGGGAATGAATCTTTATATTTTACTGCTGTTGTGTTACAGCTTTGCTGCCCACCCTCCTCCTGCCTGGATACCATACTGTTAAAATCATCTCGGGGATATGGTCACTGCAGAGCATAGAGCTGTAAATCAGAGGCTGTCTGTAGCTTTACAGACTGTAGAACCAAGTCTGGAGTTTTAGAAGTGTTGAAAAAAAATATACTACAGTGATCTTTCACATGTTATTTTTTACTTGTACGTAGTGTTACAGGAACTGGTGCAGCTTTCCATAGGTACAAATTATTTTGGTGGGTAACATTAAGTGCTCGTTCTGCTAATGACACTGTTGAATTGCAGGAATTGCTCTGAGGATGGCTATGTAACAGAATGTCATATAAGGTATGTCCTGTTTTTCTTCTATCTAATAAATCCAGAAAGATCCAAGGCATCCCAAGAAACCATCACAGAACTCTTTAATAGGACTGCTTATTTGTTTTCTTTGCACTGTTTGTCTAAAGTTAATAATCTAATTTTTAGAAACCTTGTGAGAGATTTTAGGAGTGATTACTTTATGGTACATATTCTATCTATTTCAAATAGTACTCAAACTACCTTGCAACAAAGTGAAAAATAAAAAAGGCAATCCCATTCTGTGTTTGGGTCATGACTGCCGATACAAGCTGCTGCTAAAGAGAACTAGTCTTCACTCAACTTCTGTAGGTCAGTTGTGGAAGCCATTCCTACACTTGTGAGCTTCCAGGACTCTGCAGAGTATTGTGTAAGTTCCTTTGCAGCATGCAAGAACTGACCACGTGTTAGCCCATTTGCCCTTTTTATGCCTGTATTGTTGGTCGCACGTGTGCTCTTCTTTGTTGCTTTTAGGATCTGTTCCGGTTCCTACTCCCTAAATATTCTCTTGCCAATTCTCTGGAAAGAAGTGCCTAAAACAGAAAGTAGGTAAGGCTATCTAAATGTTTCATTTGACCATATCTTTTTACTGGCAAAAAAATACTTAATGAGAGAAAAGCTTGCTTGGAGGGCATAAGGGAGAAAAGACAATCGTCATGGTAGGGGAATGAAAACATTTTAAAACAGGTTGCTTCTGGTATTACTGGGCATAGAGTGCTCTCTTTGCTGGCTTCTGACAGCTGCTTGGTTCCTTCTGCCGTCTCTCACCATTTCCTAACCCTGTAGCTTGTAGGATTTGCAGGCAGGGGCTGAGAACTGAGGAAAAGAAAGGAAAGGGAGAAAAGGTACTTGCTTACTGCCAACACTGGCTACAAGATTGCTGCCTTATTTCTAGTGTCTGCCTAGCTACTTTCATTCTATCCCATGTAAGACAAGACCTTGTGACTTGGTGTCCCATATAGTATATCCTGGGGAGCCGGCAAGTAACATATGGACTGTTTCCTAGTTCCTCATTTGGTCTTTTTATTCTTGGAATTCTGCTAGATGTTATGTCCTGTGTTAATACCTAGCCTTTTTCTGGAGAAGCTTCCTGACTTCCATCGGTGCAAAGGGCAAACTGATCCAGCTGTGGTGGCACTGCCGTGCTTTAGACACGCTGAGTTACAGGTTCTGGATGGCCTCTCATTTCTTTGTAGTTATTTTTGTGGCACCTGCCTGACTAGTCTAGAAATATTTGAAGAATTTAGGAGCTTAAAAGAAAAGGAGGAATGTGGAATAAAAAGTGGAATGGAGAAACTTTTTTTTTTTTGTGAGCACAAGACTTAATTTCCAGAGCTAACCATTTATTCTCTTATATGCTGTCCTACGTAGAGGCATATGTAGGATCTCTCCCTAATCTAAGAACTTAAGCAAGCTTGTAGACCTGGGAAATACATAACTTAACTGGAAGTATATTCGGGGCCATATTTACAAATAATAAGCTTTAATCAATATTGCTGAAGTGGTATTAAAGCGAGTTAGGCAGGCAGTCTCACCACTGCTGCACTTCTGGCAAGAAGGCACTGATACTATCGAGTCTACCTTAATATTTGTTTTGGTCCTTTTATAGACTGTGGTGCATGGAACAGGCCATTGCATGACAATATGAAGCATTTAGCAACAGTATTGGCTTGTGGAGTTCAAAGTTAGTCCAAGTCACTTATTCCTGTTTGTGCGCTCTGCCCTCAGTTAAGTAAAATCCAACTGTTTGTCAAACCAAACTCTAAATCAGATCAGGAAACTTCCGTGGCTTAATATCAGTGAAACCTGCCAGTGGTGGGACTGAGCAGCTGGAAGGAGTAGGGAGTTTGGCACCAAATGTTTTGTAGCATCAAATGACGGACCAAGCCTAAGTAGCTGTTGTTTTGTGCTTACTCTTCTGACACGTCATGCTTATGTACGTCAGAATGAGACCTTGGAGTATTTAAAGGCTATTTCTGTTCTGAAGCACAGTTTAGCACACTCTACATTTTCCTGAGAAACTGGCATCTATCAATATGCTTTAGGATTTTGGTTACTGCAATATAATAGTTCATTCAACACCACATCAACAACCTTCCTTCTCTGTTGTGATCATTTGCAGCCATCAAAGCATCTATACACCAAAATGATCGCTTTTCTGGTTTGGTTCAGTAACATAGAAGGCAGGCTCCTGTTTCTCACCTTGACAAAATGTTAGACCAAAACTCAGATGTCCCTGCATGGTGCATGTGTACAGTGTGTAGCACTGCGTGGTTGCAATCCAGCAGACATTGGTGTGCTTGACAGGGCCTATATTTGATCAACTGGAGGACAGAGGTAAAAGACTTCTGTGCTTTAGCTGTTCTTCAGCTGCTTGTAACCTGTAGGAAACATAGGTGTTATTTGTTCAAATACAGACTGCTTGTCAATCAAAAGGAATGGCATGATTTAATGTTGTGAAGAAACTGAAGCGGTAACAACTTTCTTAATACCTTTGAGATGAAATAGACAATGGAAGGGTGGGAAACAGACAGGCTAAATATCACTTTGTGCCTATATATGAAGTACTGTGATACCAACACCTAAATAGAAGCAACAAAATTATGTGGAGTGAATTAGTTGAGTAAAGGCATATTTCATTTTTCCCATGCTGGATTAATTTTCTGTCAGGTTAACAGTCAGCTGAGTATTTAGAAAGGGGAAAGGGAGAGAAGGGAAGTAGGTGTTGCCTTTGGATGATGGTAAGCTGTTAGGTTGGCTCAGCTTCATCTCAGAAGTCAGCAGTGCTGAAGAATTAGTTGAAATCAGATGATGTGGTTTCTGTTGTTCTTAGTTAAGCTTTGAATTGAAAAGGGACAGCTTTCCACACCGTTTCTGATTTTGTTGTCATTGAAGAATTGTGTACTGGAAAAGAAAATGTAAAAAAATATTCCATCTGAAAGCTGCAATATTCTGATTTTGAAGTGTTACAGTGTTGTCTGATACGTGATGTTACTGTTTGGGTGGTTTTGTTGCCTCTGTTCTTTACTATGTACTGAAGTCTGTGACCCGTTTCTGGGAGAGATGAATGATGCTCGCATTGGCAAAGTGGAGTGAATGAAATGCCACAAAACCAGAGGCAAGAAGGAGTGTGAAACTCTAGCAGAGAGGCTGTTGGCAGGCAGGCAGTTGATTAATCCATGAACAGATACGTAAGTGTGTCACATTTTTAAAGGCCTATGCCAGATGAGCAACAAGTAGGCAGTTAAACCTCCAAATCCTTCCAGTAACGTTAGTCAAACAGATGCCAGTGTGCAATAAATAGGGCATAATTTAGGATCCAGTCACCAGTGTACCCAGTGAAGATAAATTGAAATAAAAGCTTTGCAGGATGAAGTCTGTCAAAGGTGTGAGCATACCTATACATTTGGGATCAGGGCAGATAACCGCTTGCCATGGGATTATAGTACTTTCCAAGGAGCTTGAGGAAGAAAGGCTTCTTACCATTTCAAGTTCATAAATACACAAGAAAAATGGTGTGAGAGCACAGCATGTGTCTGAACTGGGGCCACCTGAATTTTTATCAGTTCACTCAAGAGACTTATTGTGCTTTCTCAGTGGAACCTCAAATAGATTCAATTCAAGAGATAAAAAGCAGTACCAGGGCAGAATAATAGCGTTGCCTTTTCAACACAGATGAATGTTTCTACTATCAGTTTTTCTGAAGAAAACATGTTTCTTTTTAAGCATCCAGGTGGAGGGCATGCATAATATATTTAACTGTTCCACCAGGCATATTCTATTATAGGTGATAAGGGCTTGGAAAAAAAATTCTTTAGGGAGAATGCATTTCCATTTGGGAAAAACCTATGTAATTAAGACAATTATGAACTCTGCATTCAGCATTCACTCTAGACTGAAACTGGGGAGGGATTTGGGGGGAGGAGGGATGGGAAGCAACAAGTCTTGTCGCTCATTTCTTCAGTAAAGATGAAATAACTTTTCAGGGTGGATTGTTTGTGTGAGTGATGAAGGTGCCATATGCTAGCGAGTACTGCTTCGTACGGTCTGTGTTAGATTATGAAATTAGGAGAGTTTTATGTCTTTTACAATCCTATCAGCTTGTACAAGCTGAGTGACATACAAGATGAGTGAGCTGAGATCTCCAGAAGTGCTGACAAGAATAGTCTATTGTGGAGCATAAAAAACACTTTCTGCTTGGAACACAGGAATCCTGTGATAATAGCAGACTTAAGCAACAAAACGTATGGAAGTGAGGGTCATTTAAAAGTCTCTTAGCCACTTAATAAGCAATAATATAGCCACTGATCAAAATAATGTAAAATTTCTTTTCACAGCTGGTTCACTGAGGAATTTGCTTTTCACTGAGAGAGGATGAGCTGGGGATTGCAGTGCTAGTGTGGGATTGTTGTGCAGTTGCTAATGCTGTCCCAGACTTCTGGTGTATCTTGCACTGGAGTTCTTACATGCATTTTAAAAGCTCTTTCCTAAACACTCCAGTTTACTATCAAGTTTCCTGTCAAATAGGTTTGCAGTGCTTCTGTAACCGACTGGTACTTAAGATTGAAATTGTGAGGCAATCAAACATAACTATGTAAATAGTGTCACCACCACAAACTTGGGTTCTTTGACGATCTATACAGCACCAGGGTTGTTGACACCAAACAGGAGACGCCTCTCTTGAAGGGGGAAGAGGGTTTTTGAGGAGGAGTTTGCAGGTCTAATTGACAGGGCTTTAAATTAGATGTGAAGGGAGAGCGGGACAATGTCACCAGGCTTCCATGTGGCAAGCTGCGGGAGGACACAACAGTGTGGGAGCAATGGGGGACTAGTAAGGGCTCTCAGCCTGCTGCACAGAAGCATGCTGGGGTCAAAATAATGCAGTCAGAGTCTTGCAGAGATGAGCCAGATCCCCTTCATATAGTAGCTGCCAACAGGGAAACATCAGGGAAACACCTTAATGGAATAAAGGGGTGTTTCCTTGGAAAGATGATACAGCCAACGGTGCAGCTGAGGTGCATCTACACAAATGCACAAAGCATGGGCAACAAACAAGAGGAGCTGGAAGCCACTGTACTATTAGAAGACTATGACATAGTGGCCATTACTGAAACATGGTAGAATGAATCCTATGACTGGAGTGTAGCTATCAATGGACACAAGCTATTCAGAAGGGACAGAAGGGGAAAGAGGGGTGGAGGAGTTGCCCTGTATGTTAAAAAATGGATTGAATGTGAGAAGATGTCCCTAAAGAATATCCACGAGCAAGTTGAAAGCTTATGGGTAGGAATTAGAGATCAAAGCAACAAGGGGAACCTTATGGTTGGAGGCCACTACAGGCCACCCTATCAAGAGGAAGCTCTTGATGAAGTGTTCCTACTCCAAGTAAAGGAAACATCACGTTTGCAGGCTCTTGTCCTGCTGGGAGACTTCAACCATCCTAACATTGGCTGGAAAAGTAATACAGCAAGCAGTAGGCAATCCAGGAGGCTCCTGGAGTGCCTCGACAACAGCTTCCTGAGGCAGGAAGGAGACACCCCTCCCAGAGGGGAAGCAACACTCGGTCTGGTGATTACCAATGTAAATGAGCTCATCAGGGATCTCAAGATCGGAGGCAGCCTGGGTTGCACTGACCATACACTGGTAGAATTCACAGTACTAAGGGTCAGAAATCAGCACAGTCAGGACCTTGAACTTCAGAAAAGCAAACTTCCAGCTCTTCAAGGAGTTAGTCAATAGGATATCCTGGGA
>WUAM01000299.1:5359623-5369825 GCA_024336885.1 Actenoides hombroni
AGGAAGATTGCTTTCAACATAAACACAGACTTGGTTTGGTTGGTTGGGTTTTTTTTTTTCCCATGGAAGGACAAAGAAGGCTGAAAAAGTCATATCATGTTTTAGCACCCTGCTGGAACTTCATGCCATGAAGTGGTGACAGCTAGCATGGATTTTAATTGGAGAAGTAACTACGGAAATGTTGTAGAAACTGCGGTAAGCAAGAATAACAATACGTAAACCGCTTCTCTTACTCAGCAAAAAGTATCACTAAATGTCCACATAAAATTTCATTCAACCCATAATTAATTTTATTAATAGGACCACAGATGAAACAATTGCTTTTGGTTTTCACAGGAAGTTAAAATATCAGGACACGAAATTCTGAGGGCCTGATATCTTTATAACATATTAATTAAGTGTGGATATGTAGATTTTGAGGTAACTGTCCGTGGGCCACTACAGACACAGAATTTGAGAATTCCTTAGCATTAAGGGTATTGCCTAATACTATTCCTTAATATTTCTGAAGTTAAACATTTCAGCACATAACAGGGCTGTTTCTTTAGTAAAATTTGGTATTGCATCTTAGGTATTTCTAAGACTCAAATGTATATCAACAGCTAACCTGTTGAGCTGAACTGACAATCATATATTTGTGCCTCCCAGAGAAAGAAAGCCTATCTTTTTTGCTGACATACTCATTTAATATAGCTGTATTTCATAAATCTCATTGTGATTGGACAGCAATTAAGACAGAGAAACTCATAATTAAGGCGTGGAACTCTCTCTTGAGATGCTGTTGAATTGCAGCTAGGTCTATTGAAACTAAGCTAATTTGATGGCTCTCGTCTTCGTTTTCATGTAATTGTCTAATGCCTTAACACATAATCATACCAATGTATCTTAGGGATCCACAGTGACAAATGCTAACCAACTTTGCTTTTGAAGATGCAACTAAAAAACAGAGAATAGGGGACTGAGTTAATAGCAAAATGCCAAGTTGACTTTTTAATCAAAATGTTTTAGTTTAGTGGTTTAACTTTACAGTGTGAATTTAAACCTCTTTTGTATTGCATCTATACTGTATGAATGCACTGGCAAAAGGTTGTCCAGCAGGAATTAAGGAGGAAAACTTCAACATTAGAAGTAATCTAAGATGTAAAATGCTCATGAATAGAAATGGGAATTAGAAGGTGGCTAATAAACCAGGACACCATACTTGTAAAATTAGTGTGGTGAATTATGAAAAATAATTGATGGTAATGGAGGAATGCATGTTATGAGAGAGATTTTTGAGAGAAAGATTTTTCTTCTGAATAGAAGGTCAGAGTGCTTACCCTTTAAAATGCCAGCTCTGGCACTGTTGTACCATTTCAAGCTTTCATTAAGTAGTGAAAATGTATGTTACCAAGACTTCCGTTTCCTTAATTTTGTACTTCTAACAGGAGTGAAAGTTAAAGGGGAAAGGTACTAGCAAGGCTACATCTTAAACTTAGACCTGGAGTCTGTGTTGCCTTGAACAAATGTGTTTCTACAGATGATAAGTCATCCTGTTGCTACACGGTACAATCACAGGGTGGAGGTTATACAAAATGACAATGAAATACAGCAACTGTTGAAAAACTGGCGTCTTAGTAATGCCAAACCAATATTTGGTCTTGTGTGTGCTATAAACTTGTTTTCCACAGAAATCTCTGTTTGAGAAACCATATGACAGCTGCTTTTATTTATTTATTTTTTAAAGAACACCTCACTAACAAAACAGTTTAATGCTCCCCTAAACTTTCCTCTTCATCTTGTTTTATACTTAAAACTAGTATACAGAAACTTTCTGGATTTGAATACAACCAAGATTCAACCTTACCTTCTACTTGCAATACAACATTTTCCTAGATCTACCTTGACTCCATCTGTAGAAGGAGTTAATGTTTCTCTGAGAAGCTGTTCTGGCTGGCTAGATACCCTGGTCACCCTGTTATTCTGATGTATGTGAAATGATACTGTTGCCAATTGGGAAGCGGGTGATACAAAACATACAAAACATTTCCTACCACAGATTATTTTTCTAGATCCGGCTCTCTCCAATTAGCCTGTCTGTCTTCGTGCCTTCTTTCCTTGTCCTTTCAGTTGACAAACTGTGATAACAACTGCATAATGATTTTCATCAAATAACTTTTGCCATAAAAATAGTTGTTCATTATGGCTTTTGGGATATTTTGAGTTTGATTCTTCTTGGATCTAATTGGATATTTTTGGATCTAATTACTTGAGGTACTTTTTGGAGAGCATTTTTTTTTTCCTTTGGGCATGATGATAAATGGTTTGATACTCAAATGTGCAGATAAAATGTAGTTGATTACAGAATATTTTGTTGTTCAGCTGGATGCATATCACTCTTGTGGCTGCAGGACGAGAAGGCTTTGGATCTCTCAGGGAGTTACTGAACAAGGTTAGTATTTCTTCTAATATTTCTTCTAATATAAAGAAATCACAGTTCCAAAGGAAGCCATGTAATTGTAATACCTGTGAGCTGTAGGAGTTTAAATGTCATCCTCTTCCAGCCATATAACATGAGTATGTTATGAAGTGTACCTGACTGCAGGGTAGTTGGTATCAGGCAAATTTAACTGTGTATACACCTGACTCTAGGAAGGGGTTTCCAGAACCTTATCTCTTATATTAAGCCCAATCTCATCAAACAAAAAATATGAAATTACATTGTGATTTTCTGTTATCAGTTGTTGGCATGCTGATATAAATCAGAACGTGTGTAACCCAAACTGTTAAGTGTTTCAGTTGTCCTTGCGTCTCTTCATAGCAAATCAATTGGGGCAGTATATTCCTTTTGCTGTATTTCTTTCCACCTAAAATGTGCCATTTCCCTTTATAATGTCTTGGTTTATAATCCTGGCTTGACATTTTGTGATTTTTTATTTTTATTTTTTTGATCTTGAATACTGCACCTGCATGCAGAAGGGAGTTGCAGAAGGAGCCTTAGTGTCTGTACTAAGCATTGGACTCTGATTTTTCTTTGGTTGGGTTTTTTTTTGGTGTGTGCATGTTTGTATTTTTTCAAGTGTCTCATTAAAGCTGAGTGTCTTTGATTTGTATGGGGGTTTGGCTGGAGTTTGTGCACATGTATTTTAGCTCAGTTCTTAGTTACTTTAAATACACAGGAAGTCAGCTTATCTACCAGCAGTCATATAGCATCTTGTATTTTGGAGATTTTAAGTTTCTGTGGGCTGTATGCTAAAGTTTCTGCCAGCTTCTGGAAGTCCTCCCCAATGAACAATGCTGTTCATACTGCTTCCTTTCACAGTCTTGGTTCTCTAGATCAGCTTAATACCACAGAAACTTTCATGTTGCCAGACATCATGAAGATGATTGCACTGCTGAAATACCTAATTCCAGGCATATGTTTTCTTCACAGCATACTTGAAACATACCCTTTCTTTCCAGTGCTTCTGCTAGTCATCCAAGGCACAAGTTCCAAAACTATGAATATCTTCACTTTGTTGGTCTCCTTATTATACCGTTTCAAATCTACACCAAATAAATATTTTTAGCTAATGAATTAGTAAGCTTTCTAACTTTTTGTGAGCATCTATTGGGATTGTGCAAATGAAGTAAGCAAATAGTGTGTTCCCCTGTAGTTTGCACTGATAGCAGTTCTGGGAGCAATAGCTTGGTGCAATCCTCAGGTTACTATCCATTACTCATCTTCCATGTAGGTGGTGAGCACGCTGAGACTACTAGTACAAGAACAATCAAAAGAGACTTCAGAGACTTCGGACAACTGGTGAGGGATGCTGGGGCACACATTATCTTCTCCCACTGGTGGGCAGTGACAGTGGAGTGAACAGGCAAATTCAGGCTATTCATACGTCTCCATAGTTGGTGTCACCGTAACAATTGTGGCTTTCTTGACAACAGGGTGACCTATACAGCACCAGGTTAACAAACCAAATGAGAAACATGTTACTCAAAGGGGGAAGAGAGTCTTTGCACAGTAGATTGCAGGGAAGATAGGCAGGGCTTCAAACTGGTTATGAAGGGGGAGGGGGATGTATACAGACTCACTAGGGAATACCATGGGTGTTGCAGCCCAGCACTTGTGGGGCAGCATGCTGACAATTTAGAGAACCAGAAGGTCTTCTACCCCCCAAAGGGTAAGAACTATACGCTCAACCCCTTTTCTGAAAAGCTTATACACCAATGCACACAGCATGGGGAATAAGCAGGAGGAATTGGAGATCTGTGTTTGGTCACAGGGCCATGAGCTCGTTGCAATTCCTGAGACATCATAGGGTAGCTCGCCTGACTGGAATGTTGTCATGGACTGCTATGTACTTGCTAGGAAAGGTAGTCCAGCAAGTTGAGGCAGTGGAGTAGCTTTTTATGTGCATAAATAACTCCAGTCTTATTCAAAATCTTCATTGGTGACCTGGCTGAAGGGATAGAGTGTACCCTCAGCAAGTTTGATGATGATACAAAACTGGGAGGAATGGCTGACACACTGGAAGGCTGTGCTGCCATCCGGTGAGGTCTGGACAGGCTGGAGCGGTAGGAAAATGGGAACCAAATGAAGTTCAACAAGGGTAAGTGTAGAGTCCCACACCTGGGGAGGAACAACACTATGTACAGGTACAGGTTAGGAGTAGACCTGTTGGAAAGCAGCTCCACAGAGAAGGACGTTGGAGTCCTGGTGGACGATAAGTTATCCATGGAACAGCAATGTGCCGTTATGGCCAGGAAGGCCAATGGTATCCTGGGGTGCATAAAGAAGAGTGTGGCCAGCAGGTTGAGGGAGGTTCTCCTCCTCCTCTGCACTAGTGAGACCACATCTGGAGTATTGTGTTCAGTTCTGGTCTTCCCAGTTCAAGAGGGACAAGGAAATACTAGGGAGAGTTCATCAGAGGCTATGAGGATGATGAAGGGACTGGAACGTCGTGTTTCTAAAGCTGATTAGTTAGATTTCTGAGAAATGACTTTATATGGACTCGGTTTTGAACTTCACAAGTTTCTGTTTACTCTTCTTTACAGGAAGTTAGTCTGAGCTACTCAGTTTAATATTTTGATTTTAAATGTTAAATTGATTTGCTTGTGATGATTTTTCACCACAGTTCTGGGTAACTGGAAATAAGGGTTCATTTTAGAATGCAGAATGCACCTGGGTTATGAGTTCCTCACCAGTGGCAGAGGGATCACAAACCAGTGCAAATATGTGGCTTTACAGCAAGCCAGTTTATGTGACCTAGAAGCCTGACTGCTCATTCCTTACTCCTTTCAAGCATTCATGTTTTACTGTTTTGTGGTCTTGCCACACTGTAAAATAAGGGAATATTATTTGCATGGTACGTGTTACTAGTTCTATAAGGAGAAGGTTGGGGTACAGTAGGTGTATGGTATTCTCAGATCTTTTCTTACACTTGACCTGCTGGTATAATCAGAAACTGATACCATCATGTTGTTGGTATCTCTGGATGTGAGCTTGGAAAGTCCGTCTTTAGACATGACTCACCAGCACAGCAGTTTCAGGGTGGTACTTGGGAATCCATGTTGAACCAAAGCCTTAGCAGAGCACCTAAGGGACCTCCAAAATTAGAAGCTTGTACCTGTGAAGTAGATGCTGCTCATTTTTCCAGCTCACTAGGGCTACCTCTCTGAGGGAGATGTCCTCAAAGATACCAGTAAAGCTTGGTCTCAGGCATACTGTGCTCCTAATAAAAATATTGTAGGGCCACTGAATAAATAGTATATATAAAAAAATGTATAATATATATAAATAAATATCAATGGCCACTGAAATTGCCTGTGTCTACTGAATACCCACTTGAATAAATCCCATTCTGACCAAAGAAATTTCACCTGTATTTTTTTCTTTCTAATATAAATTAAGGTGCAGTTCTTAAATGCTTGGCCCTACCAGTTTAACATAAGGCCAAGGGAATGGATTCCTCTAGGTTCCAGTTAGTCATACCAGGTTATTTTTATACATAAAATACTACTTAAGTAATTGGTGTGATGGTATTCCCTACCTGCACCACTACTCTTCCATGGATTTCCTTAGTTTCCTGCTATTTTTCTTTAAGGTGAAAGGGTCCCAGTCTCTTTCTCCAGTTCAATCTGGTCAGATTTGTCCCGTGATTGAATAAGAGACAGGGTAGCCAAAAGACAGGGCTAGTGCATCCAGAATCATTAATTCAGTCAGTCAAACAAATGGGAGGTGAGAGAAGAAGAAACAGTGACCAATTGGTCACATGGCAGGGGATCTGCCCTGGAGCATGAAACACACTGAGTTCATCCCCTAAGCTGGATGGTCACAAATGCCATAATGATTTCTTAGCATGGCCCTGGCTGTGGGTAGCTCATGCCAGCCTGCTGCGCAAGCTTGGCCAGGCTCCTTGAGATTCACAGATAAGATTTATTTCTGAAGCCTGACCTACATGAGTGTGTATCTAAATGTGTGAAAGCTGTGATTTGATGGCAAGCAATGAAAGGTCATAGAAAAAGCAGGCAATGCATTTAAATCAAAATGATGAAGCTGGGTAATTTCATTAGCAACAGTTGTATTTACTGGAAGTCACAGATGGTGCAGTTTAGCTTATGGCCAATTTGTTAAGACAAAATAAGTATAAAGAAAGAAATATTCCAAGTGAGAGGTGGTTAAAAATTAAATAGGCACCAGATGGCTCAAGATTGTCCTTCATACAAATTTGGTGAAAGAAGACATAAACAATCCAAAAGCATTTCTGAATGGGACACTTACAGGCTGGCTAGGCCTTTATCAGAGCTAGGTTTAAAAGCAGAGCAATTAAACTTCCCCCGTGTTCTAAAATCTGACATCCCAGCAAAATGTTCTAGGTGAACTTCCAAATTATTTTCTGTTATGTTGTTTAAACCGAGGAACAAAGTAAACAAAACAATCCATAAACATTTCAACCTTCAGCTGACCTTAAAGTAACCTCAGCTTTTTTTAAAAAAAAGAGGAAAGCTTCCACTTTGTGATTATATTTATACATCTCGATGGATGCATATCAATACACAAGCCTTTACACTCAGAAAAATAGCATTATTTTCATCTCGCTTGCTTTTGAGAAACATTAGCAATTGTTACAGAGCACTGATGATAAACCCAAGGTTACAACCTTATATTCCAGGGGATACAGGTTCCTTTTCCAAGCTGTGTCACAAATATTTTCTTGGCTCTGGACAAACTCACTTCCCGCATTTCCGCACGCTAGCAGCTATGGTGAGTCTTGGGGGGTCACAAGCTATTAACATTTTATGCGTGGTGTCTAGAACTGCTAGAGAAGATCATTAGCACTGATTGCTTTGAACTCTCTTGAAAGCAATTAACAATACTGATTCCCTATGTTTCCAGGTGGATAACATGATTTTATTACATATGGTGCCTTCGTTCTGTTTTCTGCTTGTGTGCATAATGTACTGTTTCTTATACAGGTAGATGTTAGGGGGTTGATATGGTTTGTCCTTAGTAAAGTACACCTCTGTACAATATTAGTAAATTTAGTGGGGTGAAAAAAAAAAGGAAAGGAAAGGGAGAATTATTCCAAGGAAAAGGAGTTACCATGATGTTACTAAAATGTGCTTCCTGGTTTTATACAGAGCACTTAATATAGGTGATATCAGAGAGACAGCAGAATTCTCTGCAAGCTGCATGTATGGAGCTGGTTTCCTGGGGCAGGAGGTAAAAAAAGAAAAGCAAAGGAAAACAGCCTTGAATAAGAAAGGCAGCTGGAGACTGTTAACTAATTAATGCACAACATAAATTTAAGGGCTTTTACTCATCTTGCACTAGCTTTGCACTTTTTCCACGGCATGTTACATTCTCTGGTTATGAAAGCTCTGCAAGCAGTGCCCGCGTTCAGGGAAAATACTACACTTAAAAAAGATGGCTGTACTCACTGAAGGGAAATGAAAACATTTACAAATCTCCTGGAAAATCCTGGAAGAGTCCAGAAGGGCAAAAGGACTTAAAGAATGTTACAGTTAAATGGAGAAAAAAAACCCAAACAAAAAAAACCCAAAACAAACCCAAAACAAAAAACCAACAACAACAAAACAAACACACAAAAAAATATTACCAAAACAATGGGATGATCCAGGAATAATTTTGCCATGTGCCAAGGTACATGTGGAATATTGTCATGGATGGCTATGTAGTTTTTAGGAAAGGCAAGGCGAGGAGGTGGAGTCGCTTTTTATCTGCATAAGCAACTGGAACACATTGAGGTCTATCCAGGGCGGGATGAAGAACATGTTGAAAGCTTATGGGTAAGAATTAAAGGGCACACAAACATAGGTGAAACTGTTGTGGGTGACTGCTACAGACCACCAAAACCAGGAAGAGGATGGCAATGACACCTTCTACAGGCAGCTGGAAGTAGCCTCAAGATCACATGCTCTGGTGCTCATGGGTGACTTCAATCACTCTGATATTTGTTGGAAAGGCCACACAGCTAAGCATACTCTGTCTAGAAGGCTCTTGCTGTGCATTGACAGTAACTTTCTGACACAGGCAATGGAAGAACCAGGGAGGAGAAGTGTGCTACTGGACCTTGTATTAACAAACAAAGAAGGTCTGGTTGGGGATGTGAAGGTTGGGGGCAGCCTTGGTGGTAGTGATCACGACATGGTAGAGTTTAGTATCGTATGATGAAGAAGCAGGGCAATAAGTAAGATTGCAACCCTGGACTTCAGGAGGGCTAACTTTGTGCTCTTCAAAGACCTACTTGGAGGAATCCCTTGGGCTAAGACTCTAGAAGGTAGGAGGGCCCAAGAGAGCAGATTGATATTCAAACATTACTTCCTCCAAGCTTCAGATAGGTGCACTCCTTCGAGTAAAAAATCAAGTAGACAAGGCAGGAGACCAGCATGGATGAGGAAGGAGCTGCTGGAAAAACTCAAGTGGAAGAATGAATTTCATAGCCTGTGGAAAAAAGGGACTGGGAGAATGACAGGAATGCTGTCAGGGTGTGTAGGGATGCAACAGGTAAGGCCAAAGCCCTCTTGGAATTAACTCAGCTAACAAGAAGGGCTTCTTCACATACATCAGTGGTAAAAGGAAGGCTAGGGAAACTGTGGGCCAACTGCTGAATGAAGTGGGAGCCCTGGCGACAGAGGATGCAGAGAAGGTGGAGCTATTGAATGCTGCCTTTGCTTCAGTTTTCACTGCTAAGACCAGCCCTCGGGAATCCCAGACCCCAGAAATAAGAGAGAAAGCTTGGAGGGAAGAAGTCTCTCCACTGATCAATGAGGATTGGGTTAGAAATCACTTGGGTGAACTGAACATGTACAAATCCATGGGCCCTGACGGGCTGCACCCATGACTGCTGATGGAGCTGGCTGATGTTGTTGCGTAACCACTCCCCATCATTCTTGAGAGGTCATGGAGTATAGGTGAGGTGCCTGAGGACTGGAGGAAAGGCAGTGTCACTCTAGTCTTCAAAAAGGGCAAGAAAAAAGACCCCGGAAATTACAGTCCAGTCAGCCTCTCCTCCATCCCTGTGAAAGTGATGGAGCAGCTCATTCTGGAGATCATCTCTAAACACATAGAAGAAAAGAAGATCATCAAGAGTAGTCAACATGGATTTACTAAAGGGAAGTCACGTTTGACTAATCTTCTGACTAAAGCCTTCTCTGATGGTGTGACTGAATGGGTAGATGCAGGGAGAGCAGTGGGTGTTGTCTACCTTGACTTCAGCAAGGCTTTTGAGACCATCTCCCATATCATCCTTCTGGGTAAGCTCAGGGAGTGTGGGTTAGAAGAGTGGACAGTGAGATGTGCTGAGAACTGGGTGAACAACAGAGCTCAGAGGGTTGTGATCAGTGGCACAGAGTCCAGTTGGCGACTTGTAACTAGACATGTTCCCCAGGGGTCTGTACTGGACTCAGACCTGGCTGAAGGGATAGAGTGTACACTTAGGAAGTTTGATGATGATACAAAACTGGGAAGAGTGGCTGACACACTGGAAGGCTGTGCTGCCATCCAGCGAGGTCTGGACAGGCTGGAGAGCTAGGAAAATGGGAACCAAATGAAGTTCAACAAGGGTAAATGTAGAGTCCTACACCTGGGGAGGAACAACACTATGTACTGGTACAGGTTAGGAGTAGACCTGCTGGAAAGCAGCTCCACAGAGAAGGACGTTGGAGTCCTGGTGGACGATAAGTTATCCATGGAACAGCAATGTGCCGTT